>BQNB010017954.1:0-60925 GCA_026074375.1 Tanacetum coccineum
AACTTTTCTCGACATAGTACAGCATGCATGAAATACTACAACATTACCAGCATATTTTAGCTGTTTAATTAGGTATATCAATTCTCATTTCCTTTTTAACATATTTATTATAGCAATGATGAGTAGTTGAAAATAGAGTTCAATGAAATGACTAGGAGATGACAAATCACCACCATTGTACTACCTCTTTTCAATTTTACTACTTACTTTAAAGTTTAAACGTCATACTCGCTTCCGACTACTACACCATAGTACTCGCCTTTTTCTACTCTATTCTTTTTGTACCCTCAAGATTCCGAATTCATCAATCATATGCAGTATATCCCACAATTTTTCGAAGTTATAGTTTTACTTAAACTACAAATTTAAGATTGTGCCAATTTCATATATACTCACTAAAATTTGCATATTTGCATTTATACCCAAAACATGCTTAACATGCATTGTCATTGAAAATTTATGTTTTGGATATATATGCAAATATTTAAGTTTTAGTGAGTATATATGCAATTCTCTCTTTAAGATTAGATGTATTGATGCTGTATATGAATTTTGATATGTATGTGAAGAAGTTAAATTCATTAACACAAGTTGGTGCAAATATATATACAAGGATTGTTACAGAATAATAGGAGCTAAACAAGGTACACTTACAGTAGAATTGAGTTAGCTGATGTGATAAGATCTATTGTTATGTTTGAATTTATATGAAAATATTCTTATTCTTAATACACCCTCGCAAGATGGAGGATCCGTCGAAGACTCCAATCTTGAAATGAAGATGCATGAACTGAGTACGACCCAAAGGCTTGTAAGCATATCATCTAATTGATCTTTTGAGCCAATGTGTAGTACACCCAATGACCCTGCAAAAACTTGTTCACAAAAAAGTGATAGTCAAGAGCCAAGTGCTTCATGCGTGAATGATAGACCGGATTAGCATACACATAGGTGGCATTAGTGTTGCCACAGAACAAAGTTGGAGGTTGTATGAGGGATATACCCAATTCCTGTAACAAATTTTGGACCCATATGATCTTAGTTGATGCATTTGCTAAGGCTTTGTACTTGGCTTCCGTTGATGAGCGAGAAACAGATTTTTGCTTAGCCGACCGCCAAGAGATATTATTAGATACAAAACAATATATAGGCAATAGTAGAGCATCCATTTTCTTTAACATCACCCCAATCCAAATCAGATTAGGCTGTTACAGAAATAGGAGAATCTCTTTTAAGAAACAATCCATGGTGAATGGTCCCTTTTAAATATCTAAGCACTCTTTTAAAGCTTGAAGATGGCACTTCGTTAGGGCATGCATGAACTGAGATAACCTATTGATGGCAAATGAAACATCAGGTCGTGTAATGGCCAAGTACTGTAAGGATCCAACCAGACTCCTATAAGAAGAAGCATCGACTTTAGGAGAGCCATCAATAAGAGAATATGTTTCTGTAGAGCTCAGAGGTGTAGCAACTTCTTTGCTACCAATCATATAAAATCGAGATAGTAAGTCGGCTATGTGTCGGAGTTAAGATAGAAACAAGCCTGATGGGGTAAAAATGACCTCAACTCCTAAAAATTAATGTAGCAAGCTTGAGTCCTTGATTGAGAAGCGGGTGGCTAGCCTAACTCATCCAAGAATTTGGATTGTTTCCTGTAAGAATTGTATCATCAACATAAACGAGAAAATAGGCGGTATGCCATTATGTGCATAAATAAATAATGAAGCATCGACTATTAATTTTTGAAAACTAGAAGCAAGCAAAAAATTACGCAACTTGGTGTACCAAGCCCGAGGGGCCTGTTTTAAACCATACAAAACCTTTCGAAGTTTGCAGATGTGGTTTGGTAACTCGGGATGAATATAACCAGTAGGTTGTACCATGTAAACATCTTCTTTTGGTGTACCACGTAAAAATGCATTGTTGACATCCAATTGACGTAAAGGCCTTTGGTAATGCAATACACAAAATAATATGAATAGTGATCGGTTTAGACACCGGATTGAAAGACTCAAAATAATCTCGACCAGGCTCTTGAAGAAATCCTTTTGCCACAAGATAGGCTTTGTACTTGTCTATAGAACCATCTGGTTTACGTATAACACGAAAAACCCATTTACCACCGATTGGTACATGAGATGATTTTGGTACTAACTCCACGTATCCATATCATATTAATGCATTAAAACCATCATCCTTTGTCTCCCGCCACAGAGGATTCCTTAACAACTTACGTGAGCTTTTAGGTTCCAAAGTAGAGGAAGTGGATGCTTGGTGGTGAGGTTAAATGTAATATATATAGTATTTGGATTTTTGTTTTCTTTGTCGAACATGACTGCTCGACATGGAGATTGATAATTGAGTTGATGAACTAGTTTGAGGGGGAATGTGATTGATTGACATACAAATAACATCTATTTTTATAGCATCAATTGTCCCCATGTAATTAACCCCATATTGTAAATTATTGCAAAGAATTGTCCTTAATCGTTTTTATTTTAAGAATTGCAGTAATACAGAGTACTTGATGAAGATTAACAAAAGGCAACCATTCTGGAGCTTAAAAAAAAACGATAAGAATATTTAAGATACTGTTTTCCTGACGACCAATATGCCGTATCCATCAAGGAAGATACGGCGTATCTATGCCTGCACTCACCAAAGACCACGAAGGAAACAAGATCCAATATGCCGTATTCAGGAAGACCAATACGTCGTATTCAAGTTATATGGAAATAAAATATTCTGGAAGATATCAAACGTGGTCCCTACTCCAAGAAATCCCCGATACGCCGTATCCAAGACTTTGGATACATCGTATCGATCATATTCCAGACCCTATAAATAGAAAACTCAAAAACGAGTTTTAAGTGTGCTAAATCATATTTTTCGATACCTAAACCACAAAAGTCAATTTTCAGAGGAGAAGAAGAGCAGAAGAGGTCTTGCAACGTGAGTAATTCTATAGGAGACAACGTGTAATTTCTTATACTCTTGTAACCGTTCAGTTTTTAGTATCATTCGTTGTAGAATATCTTAACACATATAGTATGGAATTAGTTGAGAGTTTTAGAGAGAGAAAGATGTGGTTGGATGAACACTTAGAGAGAGAAACAAAGAAAATAATATTAGATTAAATGTATGTGTAAAATGAACAACCAACACCCTCTCTATGTGTAGAGAAGGTATAAATACTCTTAAGCAATAATCGGCCATGGGCTTGATTAGGGCTTTTCATGTGTCTTTGGCCCGATTAGCTTACTAACAATACATATTCGACTTACTACGAGCTACGACTAACTATATTAGAAGTGACCGATACTTTTCATATTCCTAACGATTTCCCCATAAAGGAGGTCACTCCAATTTACAAAGAAACTTAAACCTAGCATACTATGCTTTGACTTTAGTCTTGAGCTCGTAGTCTTTAACTTCCATCTTTAACTTGTGATATGTTGTAGTGATCATTTGACTATAGGCTTGAGCTTGTTCAAATAGGCTTGACTTGTATGTGAATCTTGAGCTTCTTTGAGATCATCAACCAAGCATAATCTCTTATCATCATCTTGTGATCTTTAGCCTTCTTGTGATCTTGTGACTTCTGGACCAACATGCTCATACTGTTCTTGATGGTGAAAGCATGTGTAATCATCTTTCTTGATATTCTTTAACTTCAACACTTTGTCATTTTATGGAGGATGTACGGTATCAACTTAATACTTCGTCGCTTCAAGAAAGACGTACGGTATCAGAGTAGCGGAAGTCCTGAAACATGTACTCGAGCTTTCATGATGTCTTTATATATGTCAGTCGAGTATGAGCATGTGGTATTGGCTTCGACTTGTCATCGGGAAACCCCTACTACCATCAGGAAACCTGCATGAATGGGTTAGTGATAAACCACATATATGGACGAAAGTGGCTTTGTCACTTCGTCGAATACGGTTATAACAACCATGGTTCCCCGTTATTCAGTATAAATACTGCCTGTGATCAGGTAGAATTCTGAAGAATCTCCTTGACAGGGTTTCGCAGCTGCACTAGCCATTCTCATTACCGGAGCGTCTCAAAGCAGACAACATGGTAAGAGTGAACCGGTAAGTTACTATCTTCCTGATTAATCCGTCAATTCGTGTTCAGCTTTCCTATGTCCAGATACCCTTGTGAGGCTTCCCATAGACATAAGATTAAAAAATCGATTTAGAAAATCAGTCGGTGTGTCAATATGCAAACGGTTTTTATGACACACAACAGTTTTATCTTTTTTAAAATTCATTCAATTCATAAGCTGGACCGAATCGATATCCAGTATCACAAGTTCGATCCATATAGGATCTCGCAAGTCACCTACCAAGAGCTTGTTTGATGTTGGATCAAGCAGGATTTCCAACTTCAATGTGAATACTTAAGTATCACTCGGATGTTTTGGCAAAATCACAAGAATAATGCGTAGGACTCTTAATATATATTTCTTGTTATTCACATTGTGTGAATAAGAAAACATAATTTTGACAAGTGTCCTAATGAGATTTATGGATGATCTCTTTTGGCTCTAGACTCAATAGTGCACTTTGGTTTTAGTGATTGGAGGCTGGACCAGACTGCCACCTTTTCAATACCAACTAACTCAAAGTGAGAAAGTTGATAAAAATGTGTGTAATCTCCGTGAGAAATGAAACAAAAATCTTTTGAGAGATTCAGAGTGATTAAGGAGGGTTGTACTTTGCATCACTAGGTCCATGATGTCAGTCTCCAATGTCAGCAATCATCTTTGTGATTCTTGACAGCAGATGTATTGACCCGGTTTCTGCCTAAGTGTAAGGAGGGCTTCTTTCTTTTCATCCTTTATCTTAACTTTTTTTTAATTCTTCAACCCCTTCAGCGCTTATCGAGACTTCATAACTAGTACCTTGTTGGGTTTGTTCCAGTACTAGCTCCATCTCAGTCGGCACTTTGCCCTTAATCTCACTTAACTCCTTTTTTCATACCTAAGGACTTCTACACTATCTAGTGGAATATCCCTGGGTAGATCCCTCCGGTTCTGGCTGGATCATGGGAATGGATACCTAAACTTAACCACCTTATAACTCCAAAGCAGTAATATACATGGTCGGTCTTTGGTACTTCCACATTTCAGCCATCACTTAACCATTTGCTCCCCCTTTATATGTGCATCGATTAATCGAAAGAGTTTAGCACATATGTGGGAAAGCGTACACTTGAGATCATAAAAATCACATTATTAGCCATATATTTTAATCACATTTTCTCCCCTTATCAAAAATGTCAAATCTCTTGATATTTTGGATATCAATTGATTCAAATATTCATGGTTTCGAGGAAAAAATGTCCAATTATTAACAAGCCGATAATTGGAACATCTTAATGCTCCCCCTCAAATTATAAGGGAATTATATGGTGTTTAAGTACGTTAATTTGAAATTTTTTGAATTTACTAAGAAATTCTTGAAAATTCGTACTCAAACACTATATATGCCTACTTTTAAGTCTACACTACATATACACATATTCACAAGTTTATAAAATATACGAAATGACCTTATGATGACGAACACAATATGACAAAGTCATATTGTTCGTTGAAGTAGCCAGAGGTTAGTTCTGTAGTACCTTCCACCAACAAACTTTTCAAGACTCCTCATCAACCTTCTTTTATTAAACTGCTTTTCAATCGCCTTGATCATGATATTAGCTCTTTTCTTCTCCAATGTACTCCATCTTCTCTTTGGCAGGTACTCCATTCAGATATTCTTTGTTATGTCATCATATATTCCTTCTCTTCTTTTAACTCTTGTTAAGCGCCTTGATCATGATATTCGCTCTTTTCTTTTCCAATGTACTCTTATATTCTTCATTTGGGAAGAGGTACTCCTTTCGGGATATTATTTGTTATGTCATCCAGCGAATTTCGAAGCCTTGTTAAATGTTTCTTATCATGAATTTGTGTAAGTTATCTGATCGCATCAACCTGTTTCTCCCATTGTTGTTGACATAAATAAATCCTTGAGGGTTTTTTTTTTTGGTAAAGGGGACTCAACCCCGGTAAAATATATTAACACCAAAAAAATATCCAATAAGTACAATAGAATGTGGCTGAGTACCACATTAACCTCAAGCCCAAACTTGAACTACCACTACCACATATGACATGCCATATGGGATCCTAACTTAAATAACATCAAATGGAAAAAACAACCTAATGCTACATAAACAAAACAAAAACAGCCTCATTAACAACTAAAACATGAATCCAGCAAGCTCCATAGATGAGCAAATTCCATACCATCCTTGGACTTCTTAAAACAGCAAGAAAGAAGCTTGAGGCGAACCGAAGAGAATATAGAATCAATAACTTGTTTCACCGTCACTCTGTTGTCTGAAAGGCGCCATTACGTTATTGCCAATAAAATTAACCGACGCAGCAAGATCCAGCATAGCAATAACACACCTAGTAGTCTTCCTATTAGCTAAGGAGTAATGATGGACATAATATGGCTCTAAACAATAGGAGCGAATTATTCAAAACTGCAAAAGGCTTCATGTTGCATCCTTATTCGTTGTTGAAAATGAAAACTAAAAAAATAGATGCTCATGTAGAATCGGCACTAATTCACAAGGGGGAAAACACTCAATAATGTGTCTGAAACTCAGCTAGCAACTTTGTCTTGCGTCTTATTCGTTGTTTAACACAGGACAAATGATTAATAAGCTTGACGAGGTATACCGATGCAAAACCAAACTCATACCACAATCCACTTTAGCATTTCTAGGCCAAATAGTAGACCAAACCATAGAAACAGAAAAAGGTTTAGACAAACCTAATTCATTACGCTATTGAAGCTGATCCGGAACAGTAGCGTCAATGTTTTGCAATGAAACCGAAATAAGCATAGGATATTTATCAAGAAGATAGATCGGCCACTCCCATGCACCATTATATAATGCGTCCCGAACCTTAGAAGATTTAGAGAGGCCAGCTTACATATCCCGGTGAGAAATAATATTAGATAAAGGGCCAAGCACACACCATTTATCAAACCATAACGAAGCCTTAGAACCATTACCAAGTTTATACCACATATAATCTCGAATAGAAGGACGAAGTTGAAGAATTTCCCTCCAACCCCAAGACATCTTCCCACGTAAAGGAATGTCCCAAAAGTTCCGCCCTTTCACTTGTATCATTGAATCACTTAACCACAAAGACTCCGTGCGTTAGAGAAGCTCTTCCCAAATAGCGAGCCATGAGACGTTTATTAAAAAAATCAAGCCTTCGCACACCAAGCCCCTCCTCATCTTTCGGAAGACATACGACTTCCCAGAACTTTAGACGCCTTTTCAATTAACTTCTCATGATCTGCTCAATATGAGCAACACCGAGAAGGAAGGATAAACCGCGCCTAATATATCGTGCATGGGAACAAGAAACCCGGAACGAATTAGTTGTACTAACACGCTGCCGACACTGATTCCGGTTTTTCATCATCACACGAGCTTGCACTTTTTTAACCAGCTCCTTACAATCTCTAAAAATAAGACGCGATGAGACTAAGGGAACACCTAAATATTTCACCGGAAGACGCCCTTCCTCAAATGGAAGAATTTGAAGAATAACACTCTTAGTACAATTAAGCACATTACAAAAATAGGCTGTACTCTTAGGAAGACTAGGAACCAAACCCGAAGCCTTTTTAAACTCAAATAGAGCATCTTTAATCACTCTAACAGAATCAACATCCCCGTTAGCAAAAAGAAACAAATCGTCTGCGAAACAGAGGTTAATCAACTCATATTTGTTTTTTTTTTTTTTTTTTTTTTTTTTTTTTTTTGAACAATATCAATGATACGTAAAGGAGTAAGAACTCCTCACACCTCTTTGAAGCATAAGCGTAAGGATTTCCATGATAAGAGTAAATAAATAAGGAGATAAAGGATCACCTTGCCAAAGACCATGTTTCCCTTTAAACAACCCATGAAGAGAGCCATTAATACTAATAGAAAAGGAAGTAGCAGTAACACATTCCATGATCCATCCAATCATACGGGAATGAAAGCCAAAACCAATAAGAACTTTCCTCAAGAAGTCCCAATTAACGGTATCATACGCTTTTTGAATGTCCACTTTAAAGGCACACCTAGGCAAACCACGATCAAGATGATAATTATGCATAAGCTCATGCGTTAGAAGAACGTTATCCGCTATACTCCTACCCGGGACAAAAGCGGACTGATTAGGACTAACAAGGTCTTTCAAACTCTCCTTGATACGATTAGCAATAATTTTGCTAATGCATTTGAACATGACATTACAACATGAGATTGGACGGTAATCATTGACATGCGTAGGGGACTTCACTTTCAGAATAAGGGCAATAATAGTATGGTTCAATTCTTTAAGAATCTTACCATTAGTGAAGAACTCACCAACAGCCGCAACAAAATCATTTGACACAATATCCCATTACTCTTTGAAAAAAGCCATCGTAAACCCATCAGGACCCAGAGACTTATCATTACCCGTAGAAAACAACACACTCTTCACCTCTTGGGTAGTAATAGCACGAGTCATATCAAGGGCCACATTTTCATATAGTTTAACTCGAAACAAGTCAATATCGTTAAAACCATGTGTATAACCTGGCTGACCTAGGAACGCCTCATAATGAGACACAAACACATCAGCAACCTTATCATTTTTGAATACCACCCCATCACCATTAGTCACCACATCAATGCGACTACGACTCACTCGACTTTTACAAGCTTTGTGAAAATAGGCTGAATTCGATTCCCCCTCTCTAAGCCAATCAATTTTAGATTTTTTCTTCAAAAACCTTTCCTCCATGAGACAAGCATCATTAAAAGCAGCAAGAACAGTAGCTTCCTCTTGACGAATAGCTTCATTAAAAGGATCATTATCCAAACGCGTTTGAACACAATCTAAATCATCACGAAGCTTATTAACATTATTATGCAGGTTACCCTTTTCATAGAGAAGCTTGCGAAGAGGCTTTTTCAAATTCTTTAGCTTCTGAGCCACACGGAACATGTGAAACCCACTAACCTGCTTAGACCAGCCCTCCAAAACCACCTGTTTAAAATACTCATGAGAGGTAATGATATTATAAAACTTGAATGGTTTCGGCTTTGGTTTAGTAACAGTAGGAATATTAAGAATGGACGGAGCATGATCAGAAATCCGATAAGGCTTGAAAATAGCATGGGCACCTGCAAATATATCATTGAATTTCAAGTTAGCCATAATGCGATCTATTTTCTTTAGAAGACCACTACTACCCTTCGGTTTTTGGCTCCAAGTAAACTGAAGACCCGAATTCTGAACATCCATAACCTCAATATCCTCCACACACTCCTTAAATTCACGCATCGAAATGTCTATATTAGAATTACCAGCCGACGAGTCATGAAGAAAAAGAGCGGCATTAAAGTCTCCAAGGATACACCAAGGTCTATCACGAACATAATGTTTATGAAGACCTAAACTATTCCAAAGAGCACGACGTTGAATGTACCTATTGTGGGCATAAACAAAGGAGCAAAATAACTCTTTACGGTCCAACTTCAACCATACACGCACATGGATAGTTTGATCATCCTGATTAATGACCATAATATCCACATCATTATGATTCCAACCCAAAATAATTCGCGTACCCTTTACACAGCAACTAGCATTAGAAATCCAACTCCAATGACGAAAAACACGAGGACAAATCGTCAAAAGATTGGAATCCGATACATGAGACTCCAATATAGCACAAACAGATAAATTATTCTCTGAAATAATATGTCGAACTTCACTTTGTTTAGGGGAGAAATTCAAACCCCTTATATTCCATGAAGCGATATTAATCATGAGAACCATTGGAAGCAGGAGTGCTTGCCCCTGTAATAGGATCAATCAGAGTGTTATTAGCATTTGGACCCTCCATGATCAGCTCATCAATGTCTTCACTATCACTTTCATTGATAACATTCAATTTAGAACCTTCCACTTCCCAATCCGTATCCTCATCACCAAGAGAACTGAACGAGTTCTTTACTTCCACCTGAGAGCTAGCTGCCATAACATTAGGAACCACTCTAGAAGCCGACATACCAACTCTAACATTTTCTCTGCTAACCTGCTCCTTAGGTTTAGAATTATCATTTGTACTAGTTTTAGAATTCTCTCCCTTTTTAACCTTACGATAATAGAAGTTAACCGATGGTTTATTCAAATGAAGCCCATCAATGTGCTTAGCTTTCGAGTTCTGCTTCGCCTTATGCTTCTTCCTTTTAACCTCAACAAAACCATCTTCATCATTCACTTTCGGTTCAACCTCCACAATAGGGTTTTTGGGACATTTTTCAATCACATGGTCAAAAATAACACAAGTGGAGCATCTAGGAGGCTTCCACTCATATTCTATCTCAACCGTAGCCAAGGAATGTCCCTTCCCATTACTCATAGGAATCGCAATAACCATAGACTCCAACAATTCCTTTTCAGCCGAAATTTCAATAAGAATACGAGCATACGTACTCCTACCCCATGAACTCACACACATGTTGCTCGTGTATGAATCCATCATAATAGGACGACCAAGTTGTGTGGCGATAAGACTCAATCCCACCTCCGAATACGCCACAATAGGCACATGATGAAGTTTAACCCAAAGTGGCGCAAGCTTAATCTCTTCCTTCTTCAAATCTGTATTTTGAGTCCAAACGTTCAACATCAAAGGCATACGCCTTATTAGCCAAGGACCATTCTCCATTACACTTTCCATGCCCTCCTTTGTGTCAAATTGAAAAAGAAAAAACTCCTTATGTAATTGTATACGTTTCAATCCGAATTTAGCCCAAGTATTCTTCACATAATTTTCAACAAGAGGAAAAGCAAGTCTATGACCAATAAAGTAGCCATAGAGAGTGTTATCAAACCTAGAACTAACTTCTTTGACTGCTTCCATTGGAATCGCAACAGCAGCCCATCAACATGTTCGTTATTACGAAGTTCCTTAACTTTCACAACCCTTTTTCCACCTTTACGCTGTAGTATATCCGCAAAAGAACCTGAATGATCCTTAGCAGGCAAAAATGGTGTACATTCAGATGTCATAATGGAACCCCGAATATCACCATCAGGATTTACTTGTTTTTTAGTAACATCATTCAGCGGCCGAACGAATGTTACATTACGCATAGGCATCCTGATCTTCCCTTCAATATTCTTAACTTTCGATGCAATGTCCATCGTCTCAGAAGACGATTTTAGAACAGACTTCAACGTATCTGTCTTCTCTATTCCTTACAAACAGCATCACACAAAGACAATAAAGAAACCACAAAATAAATCAAAACCCAAATTAGGGTTTCGCACCAGCCGCTACAAGCCCTAACTAGCCATTAATGTTCCAGTGATTGTAGATGAATATAATATATAGTAGCCCAACCGACACACCAAAAACCCTAACCTAACCGACAAATCTAAACCCTAATGAATACGTCGAACAAAATAAAAAACAATTAATGGATCAACCACGATTAGCAGTACCCTAAAAGCACAAATCCAATGAATGGTATTAAATCAAGAAAAGAGATTCAATAGAAATATCGAAACCCTAATCCTATTCAATACGTCGAATCAGAAATATGAATTAAAAGTACACTAAACAGAAATTAATCAACAATAATTGAATGTTATTCCGTGAATGGTATTCAAACAAGGCAAGAAAAATCAATTAAGAAAGGAGTGCTAAAAATAGCCATTAGAGAGAAAGGAGTTGGGTTTAGGGTTACGGGTCCCTTTTCCTGATGCCAGATTTGGTAGTTTCTGGCTTGGTGACGTTGATCTTCTTCTGGTAACTTTTGACTCCGAGTTGAAGATCTTCGACTCGCTTCTGAATAACCAAGCTTCTGGTGAACATTCTTAATGCTATTGCGAAGTCGGAAACGTCATCGCCCGAGAGATTTGTAAGTCGATTCTGAACAACAAGGAGAAGCATGTCTTCGATGTCATTGATATGAAGACTTGGAAAGTCGCCTTCCTTGAAAGGTCATTGTCGGCTCTTCTTACAACAATCTCTTTCAGATACCCATACCCATGTTTCCTCATTACCTTGACCTGAGTTACCACCAGAATATGTTTCGTAGAATATACATCATGTGTGGATTGCAGGCCTCGTGCGCACCCATAGAAGGACTTACGTTATTCTCTCCAATGTGAGATTCCCCATAATGCATGTTTATCATAGGCTACTTTAACAGGAACCCATATGTTTAGAACCATGTCTTTAATGCCTGGAAGATCATATTGAGCAGCCTTTATCTTTGTGAGAGAAGTCGTGTAGGTCATAGTCGAATTACCTCCTTTTAGATACTTAAGATCGTTGTTGAAGAAGTAATCAACGAGTACTTTTTGACGAATTCTACTCATAACTAAAGGTAGGGGTTTGGTAAGATCAAATGGATAGTCACCGCCTTCTGGATTTTCCCAATCAAGTTTTTCTGAAAGAGCCTTGTAACATTCTTCAAAATCATATTCTAACTCAGCATAATTGGAACGTGTGCCTTTGAGAAGTCTGAACGCTGGTCCTAACAATGTTTCTTAAGTAAGATTGTTGATTTTTAGGCCGTTCATGATGAATGCGGAGAAGTCTATTGGATTGCTCATTAATTCATCAAAGGTCTTCGACGGTTTTTCAGCAGATGATGCAAGAGTTATTAACCAGCTTTGATTTTGTCCTTGTTGTAGAGTCTTGTCAACATTTCAATCAGGATCAGTAGGTTCTTGAGGTTGTGTAGGTTTGGTGAACCAGTCACGTTTAGATGCAACCTTCTCCTTGGGTTCTTCATCATCCTTACCAAGGTTCTCCTCTTGATCTTGTGGCATATCTGAATCTGCAACCTCAAACTCTGGTTCCTCTGACTGAACAGACTTTTGAGAATACTTTAATTGAGACTTGTCGCCTTTGGATGAGCCAGACTATGATTCTTTAGCTTTAGGACATGTTGCTGGTGGTGCATCCTTGTCAGTCTTCCTCTTCTTCAACCCTTGGTCTGATCCAGCGAAAGGGTCTTCATTTTTATCTTTTCAGCTTCTCTTCAACGAATACACTTTACCATAAGTAAAGAAGATAGTCTTGTAGAGATCATATGATTTTTTCAATCCTTCATAGCATTTTATGTATTCAGGAGCTGCCAGATATGATTCACTTTTATCCATTTTGTCGATCAGAATCTTCTTCAACTTAAATTCTGTAAGTGTTGCAGCAGCCTTATATGAAGATTGTGGTTGAGAAGACTCTTTGGCTAGAACAACATCTTCAAGTGACTCTTTAACCATCTTTTGGATCACCGGGGGAGGGGGGCAAACTTAGACACTTTCTTTGGCAGAATCTGAGGCAGTTGATTCTGGACTTGCTCTATGATCCTTGCAGTGAGTGTCGCCGAAAGGAAGTTTATAAATTCTTCTCTGGTTGCTCCCAGCCTTGCATCTAGATGATCATCAACTAAAGCTGTCAGTTGAGTGTGGAGAGGATCCTTTTTGAGCTCAACAACTTCTTTTTGCAATGTTGTGACTCTGTTGTTGAATTGGAAGACTGATGCGAAATCAGGTTGTGTAGATAGAGGATTTGTAGCTTCAGTTGTTGGTGGTGGTGTGGATGTTGATTGTTGTGGTGGAGGAGTGAAGGATGGTAATAATTTTGGGATGACGGTGGAGAATACTGGTGAGGAATCAGAGATAACCGATACAGGTACTATAAGGAATATGGGTGTTTGCTGGCTTGGTACTTCATAATGGACGTAAACATACATTAGAGAAACAATTTCAACATCTATATGGGGAATATCTGAAAAGTTTAAGAATTTTGCCACCAAGTCAAATGAATGAGAAGAGCTGGTAACTGGGACTTCAGTCTTTAGTGGAATAGTAGAAAGTGTCACATGAGCATCTTCTATGACTAGTAGAATCTCTGGATTTTCATTCCCTAGTTAAACGTTAGTCATTGCAGCATCGGTACCCTCCTCTTGAACAAACCCTTTATCAGAATCAACTGGTTCATTCAGCTGTATATCCACATCATCGTATAGCTGACTGGTAGTGTAATCCATCTCTTCATCTTCATCACCTTCTGCTTTATCAGTAAACTTTGTTTCATCTTCATCATCAGAATTGTTAGATGGGGTTTTAACATGTTCGTCCTTCACTTCTTCTTTATCATCTTCATCTTCTTTATTTTCATCTTGATCAGATTCGGAACCTGATTCATTCTCATCAATTTCATGTTCAGAATTCGACTCATTTTCATTGTCTGATTAGGTTTTGTCATCATCACTGTCATTCTTTTGATCATTGTCTTCACCATTTGACTCTTATTCATTGTTGCTATCATCTTCATCATTTCCCCAAGATTCAGCTTCACTTTCAGATGATTCTTCTTCTGTCACATCGGGAACCCCTGGTTTAACACCAGTTCCTTCACTTGTAACAGAAGGTTTGATTTTGGCAGCACTTGGAGCAGTTTTGGTAACTGTACCAGATCCACTTGGATGAGTCTTGTGAAAATCCCTCATACTCTTCTTTTAAACTTCTTCAAATTGAGCATCTTCAGTTAAAGCCACTTGAGAGAGTAATTCAATTCCTTTGCCTCGAGTAACATCCACCTTTTCCTTCTTCTTAGACAATGGCATCTCAGGAGTTTCTCTAATAACAACACCTCTTGCTGGAGCCTTAGTAGACTTCTTTGCAGGTCTCTTTACTCTCTTTGACTTTCCCGTAGGTTCTTCAGTTGAAACTGGGACAGTAGTGAGTTTAGGAGAGGCTGGCTTCTTGAACTTTCACAAGGTCTTCTGAACTTTCGCGCCTTTTTAGCCTTTTTAGGAGGTGTAGCTCCTGTAGCAAAACCAAGATAAGTCTTGTAAGCTTTGGTTTCCTTCATCTCATGACTGGTCAAAGATTCAGGAAGTATAGCACCATAGATTTGAGTTTCTTCTTTTGTAGAGACAAATCTTAAAGTGTTTATCAGATAGTCATCCTTGGAGGTGTGCATCCCGATCTTGTTTCTCCAGGAGAGTGTCTTGTCTTGAGTAAGGAAGTAGTGAATGATAACTTTGGTGAATCGAGGGTAGTACATCTTCTCTTGCTTTTTGTAGGCTTTGTTGTCAATCTGGTAAATGAAGTCTTCCTAAAGTAGTTCAACATAGTCCACATTCTTCTGATGGTACATACCCCAAAGGATTTGTGCTCTGGAGAGACGAAGCTTGTCAAGACCAGTTGTCTTTCCAGATAAACTTTTGTTAATGAGAGCAGCAAAAGTTCTCTTGGGTTGATGCATCTGATCAACAACATCATTGAGTGAATGGATTTCCCCAGTGTGACCAAGATCTCTTAAGAAAGACATAATTTCTTTATCAGTAAGAAGTGCATCAAAGTCTTGACCCTGTACTCTAGGGCAGATGTTGAAGATATCTCTGAAGACTTCCAGATTGAGTTTGAATCTCTTCCTTTTGTCCATCTTAAATCTGTAGAAAGTGTCATGCTTGTAAACAGAATCCCAAAACTGATGCATGTAGACTTCTGGAACATCTGTAGTGATGAGAAATGCATAGTAGCATGGAGTGAGAGCCAGAGCATCCAGAACAACTTGAAATGTGGGCTCTCTTTGGATCTTTCCAGGATTAAGTCTTCCATTGCATTTTCTAATGTCAAGTCTTTTCTCCTCTGGAAAAAGTTCCAGATCAAGTTTGGTTTGTTGAGCAGTAATGGAAGACATGATTCTGCTAAGATTTATCATATACAATTCATATACAAGCAAATATTTATATATCACTAATAGACAATGCAAGACTGATTTACACAAGGAGTTATGCACACAGATACTTGGCAAACTATTAACACACATGAAACTAGGAGAAACACATAATCCAACATCACACTAACTATAGGCAATCTATAGAAATCAAGGCAATCACTAAAGATTTCTAAGGAGAAACTAGACCTATATTAATCACTAAGTGATAAGTTAATGTTTAATTATACTTAGATTAGGTTATGATATTAGATTACCAAGATTATGAGATTAGTTTTCCTAGAAAAAATCATGTATAGTTCGCCTATATGCTGAATCAAGTGTATAGTTCGCCTATACAATCCTGCATAAATCGCCTGTATTAAGTCAAGTGTATAATTTGCCTATGTATATGTGTATACTTCGCCTACACTAATGTGTATAATTTGCCTAGGTTACCACTAGTGTATAATTCTCCTACATATACATGTAGAGTTCGCCTATGTTATCACTAGTGTATAATTCGCCTACATATACATGTATAGTTAGCTTGTGTTAAAATTTGTGTATAGTTCGCTTATGTAAGGATGTATAGTTCGCCTATGTAAAACTTACACCCCCATATTACACCTTTTCAAGCATCACTATCTATCTTAACATGATCACATAGCATCTAGGAAACACTTTAACACATTTTACTCATGAATTAACCACAAAAATCTTGACTTGTGACTTGTTCGACCCACATACACATGAAAACCAAATATATTCAAGATTTTAACATATAAGCATGTTTAAGAACACTCAAATGCATACAAACAATCATTATAGCCATTCTAAACCCAAACCCATAGTTCTTGCCTATTTTCTAACTAGTTTGACATCAAGAAGTACTCACAACATGTGAATGCGTTATCCCTATTAGAAACTGTTATAGGTACAACATCTAGACCCCTATAGGACTAAAACCCCTCAATCAATTTAACATTTCATCCACTTTTTAAGGTGGCAAAAGTTAGGTCGATTTTAAGGGTTTTTCGAGCAAATTCCCACAATTAGGTCTGATATATGGACTTTTATCTTTAAAACAAGTATACCTTAAGGTTTAAACGGAGGTTGAATTAGTTCTTGAAGGTCTTGACAAAAATCAACAATGGAGGAAAGGGAGTGAGTGTGTTCATGTGTGTATAATGAACGGGAAGGGGGTGTTTTGTTTTTAAAACTTTTGGGTTTTGGAAAAAATGCCCCCTTGAGGTTTACTATATCTTCCATTATCCTAATAAACTTTACTTAAGGTTTACTTAAGTTTCCCAAATGGAAAAACTAGTCCCTAAAGTTTAGTTATCGAGGATGGGTCTCACATTTTGCAATAATACCCCTAAAGAATCAAACACATAACACATAAAGCCCAATTGAGTTAAAATTAATTAACTCCCCTTTAATTATTCATCCTTTATTGTTTAAAATATTTTTTTTCGATTATCACATGATTAATTATGAAGAAGATATTTGACATTATCTCCTCCTCAAACAATGACCGGTTTTCTATTTGAGTGGTCAAATGTCTTTGAAAATGATTTTTTTGATGAATTCCTGAAGAAGATTATATTATTTTTGAAAATCAACACCCAAGAAATAAGATTTCTCTTATTTAGACACATAAGCGCACTGACACGTACACTAATGGAATATAGGAAGCACGGGTTGTGATGCAAAGTAATCACAAGCCTTTGCATGGTCATAAAGTAGTTCATGCCTGAGAAAATAAATTCTCGTTGAGAGGCCAAGTTTCCTTTTTTTGAAATACTTGCCTTTAAGATGATGACCGGGTTGCTATTTGAAATAATAGCAAGCCATACTTGGCATGTTTTGAAAGCTTTTGAACTTCTGCTCGAACTTCATTTACAGCCTCGTATCATTATTGAATGACATTTCTAAGACCGTAAATGTTATCGATTTTCAGAATACATGCCAGAGATACATATTTTTATGATTTTATGATTTTTTTAATTTTGTATTATTATTTTTTTTTGAAAATTTTATATAAAAGAAAAATATTTTTGTATTTTTATGTTTTATTATGTACATATGATACATGATATGAGTTACCACCATCACTCATCCGTTTCCTCTGCCAGGCGTTTCAACATTTCCGGAGACATGCTTCTCATACCAAGCTTTTCGATCAAGAAGTTGAATCTTTCTCTTGGTAAGGGTTTGGTGAAGATGTCAGCGAGTTGGTATTCAGTCCGAACAAAGTATAGCTCCACGATTCCATTCTCCACTTGCTCCTTTATGAAATGGTAGCGAACATCGATGTGCTTTGCTCGTGAGTGTTGAACATTGTTGCAGCATAAAGCAATCGCACTTTTGTTGTCACAATATAGAGGAATCTTATTGAATTGAAAACCATAATCTATTAGCTATGAACGCATCCATTGGATTTGAGCACAACACCCAGATAAGGCAATATATTCAGCCTATGTACTCGAGATGGCCGGGCACTTTTGCTTCTTGGACGACCAGCTAACAAGTTTGTCACCTAAGAACTGAGCGCTTCTAGATGTACTACATCTAGTATCCTGACACCCCGCATGGTCTGCATCTGCATATGCTGTTAGAGACAACCGGTATCCTTCGAGTACCAGAGACCCATGTTAATGGTTCCCTTAAGGTATTGAAAGATCCATTTTACCGATTGTAAGTGCTTTTTGATAGTCTTTTCCTGATACCGAGCACATAAGCAGACTGCATAGATAAGGTCAGGTCTACTAGATGTAAGATACGTAAGGGATCCAATCATGCCACAGTAAAGTGTAGCATCAACTTGTTTCCCCTGTAGATCTTCATCCAGTTTACTTTTTTCTACCAAGGGTGTGTCAACAGAATCAATAGTAAGCAAACCATATTTTTTAACAATTTCTGAAGCATATTTAGATTGGTTTATAAAGATGCCTCTAGGACTTTGGTAAATTTGTAATCCTAAAAAGAATGACATCTGCCCCATCATTGACATCTTGAACTTTGTGGTCATCTGATTAGCAAACTCATTACACATGACAGTATTAGTGGATGAAAAGATTATATCGTCAACATAAATTTGTACCAGTAATAAGTCATTCCCAGCTTGCTGTGTGAAGAGTGTTGGATCAACTGAACCTTTGGAGAAATGTTATGAGATTAGGAAGCATGACAGCATGTCGTACCATGCACGTGGTGCTTGTTTGAGACTGTAGAGGGCCTTTTTCAGCTTGTACACATGCGATAGGTTGTCCTGATCAACAAATCCTTCTGGTTGAGAAACGTAGACCTCTCCTTTGAGCTCGTCATTTAAGAAAGCCATTTTGACGTCCATTTGGTAGATAGTCATATTCTTATGAGCGGCATTTGCTATGAAGATACAGATGTCCTCTATTCTAGGAATCAGTGCAAATGATTCCTCGAAATCGATTCCCTCTTCTTGCCTGAATCCTTGAGCAACTAGTCTAGCCTTATTCTTTAGTACCCCGCTAAATTCATCCATCTTGACTTTATAAATCCATTTAAGTTTGATCAATAACACTTTATCTGGACACGGCACCAATTCCCAAACTTGTATCCTTTCAAATTAATGAATTTCTTCTTGCATTTCATCGATCCATGATGCTTCGGTCATTGCTTGTTTGAAGTTCTTTGGTTCTACAGAAGTTAGGAAGGTATCAAAATAACACCACATGACGTCAGTTTGGAGTTGCTTTCTCGTAGAGACAGAGCGAGAAGGATCGCCGATCACGTTTGCTATAGGATGATCCTTAGTCCATTTACCAAGGTGTTCAAATGGAGCGTGGGTTTGTCTCACATTCGATGATGACCCTTGAGAAGGTGATTCTTCATGAGGAGATTCATTAAGTGGATCATCATGAAAGATTGGTGTTTTTGGTGATTCTTCAA
Organism: Tanacetum coccineum; assembly: GCA_026074375.1. Lineage (NCBI taxonomy): Eukaryota > Viridiplantae > Streptophyta > Magnoliopsida > Asterales > Asteraceae > Tanacetum > Tanacetum coccineum. The sequence goes on from BQNB010017954.1 coordinate 19,752, forward strand.
GACCTTGAGGAATGTTTGGAGATTGTTCTTGTTCTTGTATTGATGGAGTACTTGATAATAGAGCATCCTGGTCAATGGAAGTTGACACAGGAGAATCGGCTAAATCCACAGCTCTTGGAGTAGTAGCTTCTTTAACTGGAGAAACAGCAATTGATGGAGGAGTGAAGTATTCATCAAATATAGGTTGAAACAAGTGATCCCAATCATCTCTGTTTGGTGGAATACAAGTTTGTTAAGAAACAATATTTGGAACGAGTCCTGAACTGGATGTTGTAGGAGTCATAGAATGAAGCTCGGGTCCTGAACTGAATTGTTCAGAAGCCATTGATGTCAGCTCATCGAATGTCACATGAATTGTTTCTATAATTTTCCGGGTTCTTTTTTTGTAGATTCTGAACGCTTTATTTGCGGGCGCGTAACCAACGAAAATACGAATGTCAGCTTTTGCATCTAATTTCCCTAGGTCGTCATTGTCATTGGTAGGATAACATAGTGCATATGTTAATTGACTCACGAGGATGTTTCGAAGTGTTATCAACATGAAAGATCAATTGTTCATCTCCGTCTCTAAGAATAATTTCTTCTTCGTGTACATCAATTAATGCACATTCCGTCCTCAAGAAAGGCCTCCCGAGAATGAGGGGAACCTGAGGATCAACATCGTAATCAACTACAACAAAGTCGGCCAGAAAATGAAACTTTCCTACTTTCACAAAGACATCTTCGGCAACACCAACCGGATAAGCAACCGATCGGTTTGCAAGCTCAAGAGTCATGCGAGTCGGAGTAAGTTCCCAAAGTGAAAGCTTCTTCCATACGGAAAGAGGCATTAGATTCATGCTAGCGCTAAGATTGTCCAAGGCTAAGCACTTATCTAGCTCCGGAAAATCACAAGGAATAAGAAACTTGTCGGGTCTCCTAGTTTTTCGGGCAACTTCTTAAGGAGCACCGCCGAACAATTCTCATTTAATGGAGTATTTGCCAATTCGAATAATTTATCCTTATTACTAAGGAGACTCTTAAACGTAGAAGCGAACTTAGGCATGTGAAGAAGAGCATCCGCAAAGCTAAGGTCGAAATGTAATCTTTGAAAGATTTAAAGGAACTTTAACATTTGATTATTAGCTTTCTCTCGAAGCTTTTGGTCGTTAAGCCTTGAAGGATAAGGTATCAAAGGTTTAGGATTAGGCTTTGGAGCAACATCGGGCTCTTGAATAGGAACTTAGACAACTAGAGGTTGGACATGTGCGGTACTTCCTAAATTTGTAGTTTGCACCTTATCCTTTGTCGCCTCTGGTTCATGTTCCACTTCCTTCAGAAGAGGTGAAGAAGTAGTTAGAATCGTAGGTTCATCGTAATAAACACCACTTCGTGTAGTTATAGCTTTCATGCCACCTCTCGGGTTAGCAACGGTATTACTAGGAAGTGATCCTGAACCCGAGGGACTATTCATTTGAAAAAAACTGCTCATCATGTTCTTTATATCATTCTTTAACTCATTGCTCTGATTCCTCATCGTAGTCTGGACTTCATTCTTAAATTCTTCCTTTTGATTTTGCATAGCTCTCATATTAACATCATTAGTCTTCATGTAGTTCGAGAAATCATTTGAAGGTCCAACTTGAGTTTGATTAAGCGGAGCTTGATAATTCTAATTTCTTAATTGAAATGATTCTGATTGTAACCTTGATTCTGATTATACTGGTTCTAATTATTTTGCACATTCGGTTGAGGAAAACCGGGTGGTCTCATTTGATTGTTAGCATAATAATTAGTTTCTCCTTGAGGACGGTATCCGGGACCTCCTTGATTGTAGGTCCCTATGGCTGCAGAAGCATTAAAAGTGTTGCCCTCGGTAGCAAGACACTCATAGTAAGGATGCGGTCCACCATAAGTAATACAAATTTCTTCTATAGCTTTAACGGGGGCTGGTGAAGGGGGTTGAAGAAGCATAGCCTTAACGGCATCAGTAAGAGCGGTAATCTCCGGTAGATAAGCGGGAGTAGAAGAAGAAGTAGCACTCGCTTTTAAAACAACCGGTTTGTTTCTTGAAGTGCGAACTTTCGACTTATTCTTAATAATAGTCAAAGCATCTCGAGGAGTATGGTTCAAAAGATTACCACCGGCGGTTGCATTTAGAAAATCTTGATCGGATTGTGTCAACGCATTGTAAAACGTGTCGATTTGATGCAATTCTGAAAAACCGTGGTGTGGGCATTTACGAAGGAGATCTTTAAAAAGGTCCCATGCCTCACTAAACGTTTCATTAAACCTCTGCTGAAAATTTGTGATGTGATTCTTGAGATTCGTAGTCTTCGAAGGAGGAAAGAAATAATTCATAAACTTAGAAACGAGATCTTCCTATGTATGGATAAAACGAGGGGGTTCTTTTTCTAGCCAAATCCAGGCTGCCCCCTCAAGAGAAAATGGGAAAAGCATCAACTTGATAGCTTCATGTGGAACATTTTTGTACTTAAGCGTAGAAGTGATCTTGTTAAACCAACGAATATGAGAATGGGGATCGTCCCTCTCAAAACTATGGAATTGACTCGAAGTTACTAGCTGAAGTAACCCGACTTTTAACTTAAACTTTTTGGCAAGTATAGCGGGAATAACAATTGCATCTTCGTATCCCTCGGTGGGTGCTTGGAGTAATTCCGACATAGTACGCGTATCCGCCATAGTAGCAACGGGAGTTTCTACAATAGTTCGAAGCTGGGGTTCGACTATTTTCTTGGAACCTCTACGATTACGTCGCTTCGAAATCGTGGAAGATTCAACAATTAAATTCGATGAAGAGCGGGTGTGCATGCACTAGCAAAATAAGAGAAATAAATCTAAAAGAAAAATATATTTTTTAAACCGATAGTCAAAAGTTCACGGTAGCTCTTTAGAGAACGCACAAAGAAGCAGAGGAGCGGGTAAGCGCGAAGCGTTTTAAAAACCTTCTCCTTTCGGGTCGAAGTTTGTAGGATCAACCCTCCTTATACCTCTCTTATAGTTTATTAATCTAAAGGTGAGCGATTTAACAATTGACAATACGGATTCTTTTGTGATTTTTTAATTTTTTTGGTACTTTCAATACTTTAGGAAAAGTATTGTTGGCGTTTTTAATAAATCCACAAAAACAAATCGAGAAAAATAAAATATTTTTGTATTTGTTAGTTTTATATAAAAGAAATTGAAAATAATAAAGAAATGTAAAATATATATTCACAAAAAACGATAACTTCATGGGGAAGGATCTTCAATGCACTAATCTTCAATGCACTAATCTTCAAACTTCAACGCGATAATCGTAACACACTTCCCCGGCAGCGGCGTCAAAAATTTGATACACCCTTTTTATTACATATATATATCTATATATATATATATATATATATATATATATATATATATATATATATATATATATATATATATAAGCAACTCGGCAAACTACTCTTGTGAAAGAGTAATAAGCTAATCACTAATAAGATATATTTCCATAAAGTATTAATGAGAAAATTGCTCTTAGGAAAGGATAAAGTTCAAATCGTTCCCGAGTCATTTTCCCAACGAAGCGTGAATTTGAAAATCTTGTTTCGGTTCGGGATCGCGTGCTTGAATATTCGATAATTTGGATTTTGAATTCTAAATCTAATAAGGCAAAGGGAAAACATATAAAGGCACGTTAATCTAGGAATTAAGGCAATTTAAAAATCTAACGACATTTAAAGCAATTAAAACTAATTAATAACTAAAATTGACTAACTAATTAACTAAAATGACAAATTAAAACTTTAAAAACTAAAAATGCAAATTTCTTAAACTAAAATGTATTAAACTAATTTTTTAAAAACATAAATTATTTTTTTATATTTTTAAACTAATTAAAACTATTTTTAAAACTAAATAAGACTAAAAATTAAACTAAAAATACTAAACGTAATCCTAATATTTTGAAAATATTTATAAAAATACTAGACACTAATTCTAAGGTTTACAAAGAAAAATGACTCAAAAAGCTTGTACCAATAAGCTGTGAAAAATAAATAAGTAAAATAAGCTAAAAATTAACAAGGCTATAAGAAATAATTGATGGAAAGCTATAATGAAAAAGTCCTAAGGGCGCAGTGTTAAGGTGTGTGTGTTGTGAGGGGGAGGTCACAGGTTCGATTCCTGTGACTGTCCTTTTATTGAAAAGCATTTTTTTATTTTTCTTTTTGAAAAAGCTAAAGATTAAGCTAAATTAAGCTACTTTAATAAAGGACTTAAAACCAGAACTTAATAATAAGCAAGAAAAGGCACAACTAAAAGGTGACAGTTTGGTTTTTAAGACTTTGACATAATAAGCTAAAACTGTTTGGATTTTTTTACTCAATTAGCAAATAGAAAACTCATAAGCTAAAAACAGATCTAAACCTAGACCTAATAAGTACTTATGACTAGAAATTAGCAAATCCTATAAGCTGAAAAGCATTAAAAAGTAAAAAGACAGTTTACTTAAAAACAGTTTTAAAGGACTTTTGACATATTTTAAGCTAAGAATTTTGAACTATTAAGAACTAAAAATAAGCTAAAAACTAAAAACAGATTTAGGACTAGACTCAAATAACTCAAATAAGCTGAATTAAGCTAATTTTCTAAGGAAATTAGCTAGAACAAAGACAGATTAAAATGGTAGTTTACACTACTAGTTTTTTGGCTTTTTGAAGAAAAATGACTTTTTGCAACTTAAATTTTAGACTCAAAAATTACTTTTGACCAACTGGAAACTTGAAACAGATTAACCTTACACTACAAAAAGGTAAATGTAATCAAAATTAACCTAAGCTAAGCTAGATTATACCCTCAATTGGACCTGCAACTTTGGACATTTTATAGACTTCTAATTACTAGCAAAACTCAACTGTTTCTGTCTAAATTGCACAAAAGGATTTTCCCACTTTTCCTCACTCATCATTTTTAACCAACCAACTTTATAGATCCACCAATCACATTTTAGCTTTATTTTTAGGTCCAACTTTTAGGCATACATATTTTTATGTTTCTCGTGTTTCCTTTGTGACCAAAATACATGGTTTTACCAAACATAAAAATTAAAAAATAGAAAGAAACAAAAAAAACATATTTTCATTTTTTCTTTTTGACCAAAAGCCCCACGAAATCCATTTGTTAACTAAAAATAGCTTGCACTGCTTTTTATCATTCTAATGTTTCTTAACCCAAAACCCCTTTAAATCTTGAAAATTAACTTTTAAGCTAAAACAGATCCAAATCACCCTATTTAGAAAACAGATTAGAACTAACATATTAATTACAAATAAAAGCAAAACTTCTAAAAAAATAAGCACGAATCAATAAGCTACACTAATAATTGATAAGACTTATCACCTATACTAGCAGATATACACAAAAATGTGATTAAAGCGAAATAAAAACTAACTTCTAGCTAAAGACTAAACAAAAAAAAGTCATTAATATGACATAATAAAGCACATTAAACTATAATAAGCACACATTAAGCAATATGATAAGCAGAATAAGAAATTAAGCTACATAGTAAAAGTGAACTAACCTTGTCATTTGCTCAAAACAAGGACATATAAAATGCTCTTTAGAGCTTATCTACAAGCTCTAGCTTATTTTCATAAGCTGGTAAAGTACCATAAGCCCTTCCATTTCTGGCTTATCTTCCATTAATAGCTTATTATGACCTTGTAAGTGATTTGACTGAATAGCTTATTCAGTTAAGCTTTAAATAAGCTTAACTGAATAAGAACTAGCTAATTAGGTAACAAATAGCTTATTGAGCTTATTAGGTTGTTTCTAAACACATCTTAAACTTAATTGCATAAAAGTAAAAACAATGATTCAAAATACAATTTAAATGAAACTGAAATTTTTATTAATAATAAAGAGGTTACAAGCTTGAAAAGGAAATTACATTAATGAAAATACAATAAGCTAGAAAATAAGCTAAAATTACACTACTAAAAGCTAGATAAGATATGTGTGTGTGACTACCTCTCTATTTATAGTGATTGAGAGAAGGTTCTAGGTTATGAGGAGCATTCTTCAATCTTCAATCCTAGCCTTTGAATCATAACAAACTTCAATCCATCAATTTTCAACCCTTAGATTGCCTCCACGTCCTTTAAGCCAATAAGAATGCTTAGGATTGCCAAGGTGGCAAGGTAATGATGTAATACTTGCCATGTAGATCTTCTAGAAAGGATGGGAGGGTGGAAAGGTTTTACCCGTATGTTTATGTGTTGCAGGGTAAAAGGGGAAGGGATGAATGAACAGTAAATCTTGGCGGGTGTTATTGTTTTGACTTGGACAGGCTTTATGGTGTTGGGCTTATTAAAATATCTTAGGCCTGGATAGTGAATTGGATAGATTTAGTATTTGGGCTTTAGGCTTATACATTTTGGAAAAAGAGTTAGTGTTGTTTTCAAATATTAATGGGTTGACCCGGCCCACAAAAATAGGTACGGGTTGGCCCATTAAAAATGAATATGCTCTCGGCTTCGCTTTCTCACGCTCTTCTTATCTCGTGCTCGGTTTTGTCCTTTTTGGCTTTGTTTTTGTCCTTTTATGAATATCCGTTACCTGCACAATACATTTAACAAAACACACATATACAATGTATTTTTCATGTATTTTTGGTCATTTAAGCTCGTTTTAATAAGGAAAATTGATATGTGATTAAACACATATCAATATGAAAGAATGATAAATCCAGTTTCTTATCTTGCATAAGCTCATATGGAGTTTTGTTATATCGACGACGGATTAATGAACAGTTTTAGGTGTAACAGGCTGTATTGATTGATTTGGCCCATAAAAATAACATTGTACAAGCAGCTTCTATAAGAGTTCGGTTTCGCCTTTTGACAATGTCATTCTGCTAAGGAGTGCGGGCAACAAATGTTTGATGCGAGATGCCAACATTTTCATAAAATTTACGAAGTGTCTGATTGACAAATTCGGTTTCCATTTATAGTGTTCAAACATTACGGACGGAGGCATTCAATGAATTTGATATTTTTTATGCATTTGATGATGGCCCTGAGCATCACTTATGCCCTCAAAAATCAAAACCCAAGTAGAATATTAAGTAATCGACGACGAATCACCTAAGAAATACAATTTTTTGTAGGGGGGGTATTCCCCGTTAATAACACGCCACAGGCATCGGCCACACAAATCCATAAGCAAAAGAATGTAGCTTATCTTAGGGTTACCTGACTTCAGCTTTTCGGGTTTGATGGTAGGATTTCATGCTTTTTTCCTAATGCACAAGCTGAACACAGATGATCTTCTAAATTAAATCTTGGAATGCCTTGTGCAAACCAATTTAGCTAGCTATGATAAGAGTACCGAAGTTGAATGTTAAACCTGACTGTGCCATAACACATCACATATTCCTTTGACGCTTTGGATAGAAGACAATTCGAGTAAGTTATAAGGTAATGTCATCAAGAGAAAATATTGTACCAATTAGTATCTCGGGATCCCAGAAATTAGATCAACACCTTTTTAAATAGCGATAAAGCAAGTTTTATTCCAAAATGCAACATCAAGATCCCCGTCGCAAAATAGACAACCTAAAATAAGTTTTTGGTCCAATCCCCAACCCCCCCCCCACTGTTTTGTTTGTGGCGTAGGGAAGCGACATATTAAAATTCTAGGAAAAATATAACATTCCCAGCTGATAGTCACCATACCTCATAATTCTTGCAATATGGTCGTTCCCGAATCTAACTGTACCCAGAAACTTACTAACAAAGTTCATGAGTTGAGAGCGGTTCCCTGTCATATGTTTCGAACATCCGGAGTCCAGATACCAGAGAACAATCTGGACAACCTGTCATGACAAGAGAAAAATAAGATGGAATATCTGTAGCATTGGATCCCCAAGTATAATTGGGTTCCGAGTGGGTAGCATTCTTAGATTATACAATCTAAGCTTTTTTACTCGAACCTACATTTTTAACATTTTTTGTTTTCCTGCTATAAACTTATGCTTTGGTTTTTATGTTTTGACTGCGTGGGAAGTGGTCTTCTTAGGAGGTACTACGTTAGCTGAAGTGATCCTAGTTAAAGGATACGAGTTACCAACTATAGTGAAAGTTCTGCCTGTGGGTTCCACTTATAAGTCCTACTATCAGTGAATACATGAACCCAATAGGTTTCCAAATAGATTTTTTTTTATGTTTACTTAGCAGACTAAGCACGGCAATTATACATTTTCCACAAAATTAGAATAACATATCAAGAACACAATCAAACATATAATTTCTTACAATAGCACAATAGGTTTCAAAATTCGCATTTAGTAGTGTGAATGCTTTAACATCAACATCACGAATGTAGGTTCCACAACACTATCTTTTAATTAACTTTCCCTAGGCTTGGGCTTCAACTTTATTCTTTAAGTTCCTTACTTGGTGTTTCACAGATCCCTATCATTCTTTATTTCCAGTAGGCTTGATCTGCCACTTACTAGTAGAACACTTTATTCATGTAGAAGACAACAACAGGTGTGTTAAAAACTGATGTTTTTTCTAAACTCACACCTGTTTAATGTTGCTGAGGATGTGATTTGGTTTAGCAAACCTAACATTCTTTCCCTTGACCTTGTATTTTTTGGTTGTGACATCAACTTTTCTCATTAATTTAATCTCGCATTAGGGCAAGTACTTGAACAAAAATAATACAAGTAAACATCCTGAATTCGTTGGGCTGGCTTACACAAGTCAAACACTTTATCTAATGTTTTTTTTGTTTAGCTGTTCTACTATACCATCATACAAGGTTGGTTTAATCCGCTGAGCTTTCCTAAGATAAAACGGATTTTGATAACCTAGAGCGTGTTTGTGTATATTATCATACAAGGCTTGTGGCTTAGTTAACACGTGTACTGTTTGAGCAGATTGACCCACTTTAAAAATAATATTATCAAGTTTGTGGAAATCGTAGAGGGGGGTGAATACGTTTTCCTTTTAAAAACTTAAATATGTTTCGTATCAAATTACCGATCAAGCGTGATATAATATGAAGAGTGCTCATATTAATTCTATACTAACAATACATATTCACATCATTGTTCACATCAATCCATGACACAAACACAATCAAAACTATATAAGCAACACAACACACAATTGCAAATATAAATATAGAGCGATAAATGCAAGTATAAATGTAAAGAGATAAGTAAAAGGAAATGCAAACCAGACACGATGATTTATAGTGGTTCGGTCCATTGAAGCACCTGCTTCGCCCTACCTTTACTCCCAGAGAACAAACTCGAGAGTTGTCTTCACTAGTCAAAAAGCTCCCTTTAGGCAGAGAAAACCATACACAACTTAGCTTACACCAATTTTCGACACTAAGCGAAATGTCGAGTTCTAATCCTAGCTAGAACCAATCTATCACAACAAAACACACCACTTCACAACAATTCACAACTTCTCTTCACCACACAACTTCACTTCACTTCACGACTTCACTTCACTTCACAACTTCACTTAGACGCTACTACGATCACACCAATCTAACACTACTTACTAAAGATAATCTCGATCTAACTATATATCTTCTTTTCATGATCACCTCGAATCTACACAACTATACACACCATGATCACCATGATCTAACTATTACACAAGTTTGGAATACATGGACTTGATCTATACATTGTGAATGTAAGACATGTCACAAATGCACCAACTAAACTATATAACTTCGTATCTTGACGAAAACGAGAGTTCTTCTCTTGCACTTGAAGGAATAAGCTTGAATCACTTGGAAACAAATGCTTATGATTAAATGATCAAAGGAAAGAAAGGAGAGTATAAACTGATTTAGAACAGAAAGAAAGTGTGTGCAAAAGGTGAGAAAATTAGTGGGGAATAGTTCAGTATTTATAGGCTAGTTGAGCCGGATTTTTTTCTGGGCGTTCCCCTTAAATAGGGGCCGGTCCCCTTAATAATTAAGGGGGCTGCCCTTTCTAATTAAGGGGGCCGCCCAGCCCAGACGCTCCATTTTTTTGTCTTTTCTGAGGGAGGTGTTTTCTGGAACATTTCTAGCCGTTTTTAGGTAGAAAATTTGAATTCAAAATATTTATTTGAATAAAACATTTCTTTTAAATCTAAAAATATTTTGTAAAAGTTATAAAAATGTTTGTGACGTTTTTATAAAAATGTGAGGTTAAATAAAAATTCCTTTGATCATAAAACAAATTAAGCATTTATTTATTCATACCTTAAGTGATTTACGTCGGGTGCAAACTTCGTTGAAGCAGACTTGAGACGTCGAGAGATGTTGTCGTATGAATGCATTGATGATTTGTGATCACGAGTAACTTAAGCACTTTACATTATGTGTTATAAGTTACATGTTTGTCATCACCAAAACATGAAGAGAATGTATAGATTAAATATCGTAATATCTCTACCAACAAAGTTCCTTTATCTTCTTTTGAAAATCAATTTCGTTTTCCATATATTTATCTTCCTTTTCTTTGGATTCACTTTTGAAAACAGTGAATCTTTGCAATAAACATTCCTTTTCTTTGATTTGTTTAGAAAGATTTTGCTCAAATGAGTCAACTTGTTCTTTCAGTGCAATCTTCTCCTTAATCATAGCATCCATTTGAGAATCAATCATTTTTTCACGACTACTTAAATCTATATTAATACGTTGTTAAAAAGTTTTGACTCGTTCTTTATATCTCTCTAGCTCAGCGGTTACTGATTCATTATTCTATTCCTTATTAGCCTTTTCCTAATTATTTACATTATTAATCATTTGTTTCGACATTTGTTCTATCACAGATAATATCATTGAATCTTGTTGTGCCTGCAAATTAGTATCTTGAACATTTGCCTGTTGTGTTTCTTGCAAATATTGAGAGTATGGAATGATATTGCTATCACTATGTATCTCATTATCTGTAAAATCCACAACTGGTGATTGTTCAAAATCCTGCATTGCAAGCACACTTTGATTTTCCATATCATTAAGATTGGTTTCAGAATGGGATACCTCTGAGATAACGTCAGAACCATAGTTGGAAATGTTGGCCATGAGAACCGCTTGAGCATTCGAGATATCATCACAGTCAGAATCATAAGTATCAAGATCCTCAGTCTGAAAAGCAGCATTGTTTGGAATGATTGTCTGAACAGCTTGACCATCTGGAACCCCTGGATCTGCAAGAAATGCGAGTTGCTCTTCATCCAAAATTTGTCCAGCTTCCTGAGCTTCAGCTAACATTGCTTTCTCCTTATACCATGCTGCATTCCTTGGTCGCTTAGGCTGAGTGCATTGCCTAGCCATATGTCCTTCACCTTGACAGTTGTAGCATTTAACAACCCTTGTCTGTCCGCTTGCATTGTTTCCCCCAGAGCTAGTAGCATTACTCTTATACCCAGTACCAGAATAACTTTGACCTTGTCTCCCCTGTACTTGTTGCACTGTGACCCTGCCATCTTGAATAGTGGCTTGGTTTCTTAGATTCGAGGAAGTTCTAAGTTGATTATTGGTTGAGGGGAACCTTGAGGAAGCTACAGCTGTTAGAAAAGCCATTGCCTTGTTGAGACAAGCAATTGGATCATCTCCTAGAGAGAATACAGGAACAGCAAAACCTGAGTCCACAAGAGGTGACTCAGTCATTGGTTGTGTAGAAACTTGAGGTGATTGATAAGCAATTTGTGGAACAGATGAGGTTTGATGATTCATTTGAGACTGATATGGATATGATGGTTGAACTGATGAATGATTGAATTGAGGTTGTGATGGATAAGTTGATGAGTAATGTTGAGTGGGATGAATTGATCCATACTGAGATGGTGGAAACTGTTGTTGAATCTGAGGATTGTTGTATGAAGACTGATAAGTGTTGAAGTGAGGTGGTGTCATCTGCTGATTTGCTACAAATGCAAGTGGATCTTGATTGCGTTCACGCAGAAGACGGACTTCATTTGCATGGAGTTCGTGTTGTTCAAGATATGCATGAAGTTGATCAAAGTTGGTAGTATGCAAATCCTTTACGAGCTTGACATCAGTCACAAATTTGCTCCATTCCAATAGAAGACTGTTTAAGAACTTAGTATTAACTTAAAATTGCTCTATTTTCATGTTGTAGATGTTCATATCACTAATCAGCTGAGTGAATCTCAAGTAATACTTGTGAAGTATTTCCCCCTTTATGTGAGTAAACTTATCAAATGCATCATATAACTTACACTCTCTCTCTCCTGCTTAGTCAAAGAGGTACATTGCATCAGTAATTGAACTCTTTCCCATAAATCTTTAGCAACTCTGTGATGATTCACAAGTGAATAGATATTAGCTGGCAGACCTTGAAGAATGATATTGGTAGCTTTCATATCACAGTCAGCTTGAATTTTCTCAGCAGCAAACAATTCAACATATTTTTTAGTTTTGGTCACTCCATTCTCTTCAACAATATGCCAAATGAGTGGACCATTTTTAGCTGATTCAAGTATCATTCTTCCATGCTCTCTATTTTGCATGTAGAGTTCCATTCGACTTTTCCAAGAATCATACAAGTCCTTGTCCAACATAGGTGGACGATTGTCAGCATCAGAGAGTATCATTTTGAGTGTTGTAAGTCTTGAAACTACACGGGATTTTACAACTCTTGATTTTCACCGGATTTTACAAATCAAAGAGATAAACCATATAATTTACTTTAGCAAATTTGAGTTTTGAATTGAGTTCAAGTGAATTAATTTTCCTTTTAAAAGTTGTTAAATCGCCTTCTAAAGACAATTGTTAAATCGCCTTGTAAAGGAAGTTGATAAATCGCCTTGGCTTGGAAAACTGCTAAATCGCCTTGTAAATGAAGTTGATAAATCGCTTGGTTTGGAAAACGGCTAAATCGCCTTCTATAGGAAATTGTTAAATCGCCTTGTAACTAGAAGTTGATAATTCGCCTTGCAATGGAATCTTGATAAATCGCCTTGTACTAGGAAATTGCTAACTCGCCTTGCACTAGGAAATTGTTAATTCGCCTTGCACTAGGAAACTGCTAACTCGCCTTGCACTAGGAAACTGTTAATTCGCCTTGCACTAGCACTTTGTTAATTCGCCTTCAACTGCCAATTGCTAAATCGCCTTGCACAAGAAACTTGCTAACTCGCCTTGTACAAGAAAATTGCTAACTCGCCTTCAACTAGTACGAAACTCAAATCTTTCAAAACACAAAAAGACTCACTTTTGATCGTTTTTACCCAAAATTTCTTGTACAACTAGTATTACTAAGCCTATAGGTACCTTAAAAATGCAAACTTTAAGGTTTTTAAGCCAAAAATTTTGAAATCAAGATTTGTACTTTTTAAAGCTATTCGAACACAAAAGTTGAACAAAAATGATGTTTTTCTTGATTCAAAGCATGTACACCTATATCTTAAAGATACTAGATCAGATTTACCTATGTAAATGATCTTTTAGTGTACCAAAGAACTTCGAAAACAAGAAAAAAAAGAGAATGGTATGGTTAACAAGAAAAAAAATGCAACAAAGAAAAGAAAACAAAGACAAAACTTAACAAATCACTCTGTGGCTCTTGATACCAATTGAAGAATATGCTAGCAATCTATAACACCAAATAACTATGAAGAAATTCTAGAGAGAGAAAGTGGATGGGAGGAAGGATATATTGAGAGAAAGTAAGAAAGAAAGAAAGATTTAATTATGTGAAAATGAACCAACCAACCAACCAACACCCTCTCCATGTATGGAGAGTATGGAGAGGGTATTTACACTCATACATGTAACCAGCCATGGGCCTCTCAAAAGGCTTTCCATCCTCCTTTAGCCCGATTAGCTTTCTATCTTAACTTTATGATTAATCTAGTCTAAAAAACAGATGGGCCTGAATAAAGAATCGTGACAACATTCCTATCAAGTTGTATGTATCGCGATGGTTAATTTTAAAGCCAGGTGGTCTACAGTAGCCTTAAGATATGCTCATATATAGAACTCATACTATATCTAGAAAAGGTCATTTCGAGTGATGATAACCTTGACTAATATTGTCATATTGGTATTATCATTGTAAAACAAAGAATCAAATCAAGTGTTAATTATTTCACGTAGCTTGATTTCGAGCTTAAAAATTACTTATTGCCAGTGAACCTGAGAAAAAAGAACAAAATATAAAGCCGAACTAATAGAAAAGAAATTGAATCAGTAAAAACCTCATAACATATAGGATTGTGATGTCGTATAAATTTTCTACACATGCATGATTGTTACATAGACTTACAACATAGCAAGATCCTTAGAGCATAGCAAGATCCTAATTTGAACAACACAAACACAAAAAAGGATCTTAACATAAACAATAAGCATATACGAAAACATGTTTTTGTAATTGGGCATAATCACAAAATGGAACTTAGTTGACAACAAAAATCTAATGAGGTGTCCATCACAAAAAATGGATATCATAACGAGAGTAAAAAAGAAACTGATGCATACCACAAGACTTTTTGCAAAAAATAGAATTTTTTGCACCAAAAATAATTATAACAAAAAATTAGTTTGAAAGAAAACGGCTCAAAAACCTTTGTTCGTGCGCGGGTGGTCTATGTAACATCTTTATCTAGTGTCATTCGAGTATTGGTTGGGTTTTATCTGTACATTTTAATGCATTAATAAAAACGGTTCAAAGAGATCAAAATTTGCCTAATAAATTTGCAATGTATGAACCCTCTTATCAGGTTACTCGATATAATTACATAATACTAAAACATTATATTTTTCGTACTATAGATTTGTCCAAAACAGTTTTAAGAGTCAAACCAACATATTTCATCGACATTGGCGGCGACGATCCATCAGTATCTCTCTCTACTCATATATAGATACACATATATGTATACTGTATACATAGGTCTATATCAAGAGCTAAAAATTGATACACATAGAAACAGCTATATATGCAATATAGTTACATACTTGTGTGAAGCCCTTTTTCTTGCAATAATCTTCAAAGAGTGACAGATACACCACAAGGAATGTATACATCACCTGATATTCTTGGAATAACCTTCAAAGTCCTCTGAATATATAAAAGAAACCGCACTTAGTAACCTTGGGAAAAAAATAATTTAGCTGATAAAGTTCAAGAAAACTGTAAAATAAATAGATATGTGCGAAACCTAATTAAAACACCAAACCTACCAACTTTTATTTACCAAAATTAAGGGATATAACTGAATTTCAAATCAATGATATTTAGAGTGTAGATAACTGTAGGTTTTTAGATAATATCCAACATGATAACGCCTTGTACGCAATATAGAAAAACTTGATATTGCTCACCCCACGTAAAGAACGGCCTTGAAAGTAAAATCATGTACTGGGAGTTACCATCTCTTTTTCTTGTGTAAAGCTCTTCTTCTTGGGTAGGCTCTCCTCAGAACTATCACCCAAACTGCCAAATATAGAATGTACATAATAAAGAAAGATAAGTGCAGCTCTAATACACTCGATTACTCTGTATAAATATCATGATTATTATATAAATTCTACAATTACATTTTGAATTCCGTAATTACCATAGTGTAATTGCTTCAAGTAATGGATTGAAGATTGCTCTCAACAAATCAGCAACGCAAATGTGAATTCAATAATACAAATGCCAGTCAGAACATCCTGAAAAAATTTTGAATAATAAACATTCAAATCTTTAAGTAATAAAACTGAATCCAGGTTTCAGTCAATTGTTGTTATATCATCTAGGTTAGAAAAAAATCTACTCGTCACCATTATTCTTGCTCTTTTGTATTAGGAATTAGAATTATCAACAAAATTTGATTGAACGTAACCCCCAATATTACATTTAGTACATAGAAAGAAGACTTAATTCCATTCATTCCAAGCCTTCATTGATGTCCGTCAAGCAAAAATTACAGGTTATGGTACCAAGACACGTATGAGAGTAACTTCATTTAAAGCCTGTTATATCTATATATGCAGTTTGTTACCTTCCAAAAATGTTGATAACCACATGCTGTAAACAGTGGCAATACATTCCTGCTGCAAATAAACATCCATTTAACCTTCTAAATTGCAACGCATAATCAAATTTTTGAATATCACAGGGTTTTGATGATTGGATATATTAAAAATCATACGCCATTTAAAATGATCATCGCAAGCCACATTGATACATACATTGGTTTTCCACTTATTATAGTGTTCATTTTTTAATCATTAATTTGTAATCTTAATAACATAAACGTTGAAAAAACTCAAAAAGATTTAACTAACTTAATGTATATATAGGAGGGTAACGTTTCTGATACTTAAAGGTATCCCACCATGTAGATAATTAGCCCTCAAGTACCTAAAGACAATATTTGACAATACACCACGTCCCATATTAGAACTAAGCTAAGTATTCATAGTACATTTTAATTACACAACTCTGAGTTCAACACATAGACTAATATCGTTAGGAATAAGACCATGTAATCTGTTCTCGTAAAGTGACCTCATAACAAACAAAAACATTCATACTTCAAAACCATAAGTTCCACCAAAACTATTGATTGATCCATAAAACAATAATATTGATAGAAATGACTATAGATTGCAAACAACCTATAAATACAAAAATTGGTCCTCTTCCCCCTTGTTCCTTTTGCTCGACCAAAACCCCAAGAAGAGAGAAAAAAATATTTTTTTATCAAGAATCAAGTGTCTTGATTTAAGTGTAATCAGGTAAAGGTTTTAGGTATGATCTTTAATTCTATTCTTGTTTAATTCTTCATATATTAGTAACTAGAGATGGCAATAAAACCCGTACCCGATGGGGACCCGATATTAGAACCCGTTTTGATCGGGGATGCCCCGAATTGACCGGGGATGGGGACGGGGATGGGGAATCCCCGATATTAAAAATGGGGATGGGGGCGGGGATGGTAATACCTCTTGATACCCGTACCCGTACCCGAACCCATACCCGAAAAGTATTAAGTTTAAATATCACTTATATTAGAGGCCTAATAATTTATTTGATATTATTTCATACCAAACTTTTCATCTTATTTGGTTCTACCTATCATATATAAATCAAAAATAAAAACCTTAGCCTCTCAAAACACAATTGATAATGCTAATCACTTATATGAGACTTGTACTTTTGTATTGGTTTTGAATTCTTGATGCATGTACGAAGTATGCAAAACGATTTATGAAGTTATGTATCTTTAATTTCTTAATTCGTATATTCTATTTTAATGCTTATTACACTTTGTTGGATGTTACGGTAGCTAAGTGTAAAAATATATAAAGTTAGATAATTACAAAAGACTTGATTATACATGCAAAAAAAATCCCCGATTCCCCGATGGGGATCCTCGTCCCCGATGGGAACGGGGATGGGATTGAAATTTTTATTCCCGTCGGGTATGGAGCCGGGGATGGGGATGGATATTGAGATTGGGGATGGGGATGGGAAACATGATCCCCAAAATTCCCCGACCCATTGCCATCCCTATTAGTAACAAAAATATGATAAGGATCTTTGTTTTGATCGGCATAAGTAAAAAAAAGGGAAGGAGTCCAAGTTTGATAAGGAAACAAATCTTTTTTATATTTATCTTAAAACTAGTATAAATACTCCCTTTAAACCTAAACCTTAAATCATTATAATTTTTCTCTCCCATCTCCCTTGTTTCGACATTTATCAAGAAACAAGAAGGAAACCATTAAAAATTTGAAGAAAATTTAGAGTTCAAGATCGTGTGCTTTCAAGTTAAAAGGTTTTTCGTATAACCCTTATTTAATCTTTTCTTTTAATTCAATTAATTGTAACTTTTTAATTGGTGGAATTAGGGTTTCATTAAAATTCAGTAAACATGTTAAGATGATCATTTATAATCAATTATGATGTAATTAATAGTGTTTGTTTAGGTGTAGTGGTTGTTAAATTCGGAATTAAAACTGGGCAGATTTTTAGGTCATCTTGTAAGTGTCATAACTTGGTCATACGGATAGCTTTTATTGATTTTCTTAGGCCTAAAAATAACTACAGAGAGTCTACCTTCTAACCTCATTGATTTCATGAATTTAAAGTGAGTGGAAGTTAGTTAAAATAATTTTACAAGATTCATTGTCAAATTTGAGTTTTTGGGGCAGATTCTGAGTTGTGTTTATGAGGTCAAAAACCATATCAAAACGTCTTTTTTAATTGATGGGATTGCTATTGTAGCAAGTTCATGATGTGTATGATTTTCTAGAATTTTTGTAGAATTTTACTAAGTGTTTAAATGGGTCTGATCATGCTAAACCTTTTGATGGTTGAATCAGATCCGAATTTGAGTACTTGTGATGTTGAATTTTTATAAAATAATTAGGCTCAATATTATTTTTTCTAAAAAATCACAGTAGTTCATAACTCATTAGGAAGGTAGGGAATATAGTAGGGAAAATCAATTTGATGATTTAGTATTTTATTTGTAGTCATGAAGTGACTACAAAATTCTTCCGAAAAGCTAGAAAACTAGAATAAATGGATTAAGGGTATTATGATATAAGTAAGGTATAGGAAGTGTGGTAAAGGAGTTTATAAACATAATATAGATATGGTAGTCCATCAATTGATTGTTACATTGTCTTGGGCATTTAGCCTAATCGCGTGTAACATGTGTTTTATTTGTGTTTAGTTGTTTGCGAGAAATTTGTGAAGTAGTTGTGCATCAAGTGAGTTTCATAGTCCTATTTTTTCCGTTTTCAAATTAGGATGGAAATGATGCAAATGTTTTGAAATGTTTCATTGCTGTGATTATGTGTTTTAATTGCGTATGGACATTACATGACTATTATATGACTATGTGTTACATGTTGATATTGAATGGGATCGGATGAGTACGCCTACTCAGTGTTATTTGTGATATTGAATGGGATTGGATGAGTACGCCTACTCAGTGTGATTTGTGATATTGATTGGGATCGGATGAGTACGTCTACTCAGTGTTGGTTATGGTACCCGAGATGGATCGGAGGGATACACCTATCCTATGTTTGTGTGGTACATTCAGGGTGAGCTTGGTTGCTTATAGTGTCAGTGATAATCTAAGCTCGAATGTGTAAATAAGTGTGTGGATATGTTGATTATAGGGTCATGATAGTTAATTATTGTCCTACCTTGTTTTGTTAATCGCAGTGAAAACGAGTATAATTGTGTGTCTAAAACCTATGATTCTCACCAACATATTTGTTGACGTTTTAAGCTTCATTTTCAGGTGAGCATCTTGAGGAAAGTGAAGTTGGGAAGCTTGGCTAGTGAGACCATGAGCTTGCATGCGGCGTTTATCTCCTAGTTTTTATATCGTACTTTGAACATTGATTGAATGTTTTAGGTTTTGGGATATTTTGTTTATGTCTTTGTATTGGAGTGACTCTTTTACCTCAATACAAGACTCCTTTTTCTTGTGCTAGGTATTGTCATGACACTTTGTGTCCATTTTTGCTTTGTTTAATGCATTGTAGTTCTCTCTATTGTTGACACCATTGTGTTGTGATAATACTCATGACGTTACGCCTCGTGTTTCCGCCTTGGCGGGGTGTGACAATGATGAATTCTGAGTGATTGACAATAATGTGTTAGATCAAAAATAATTCATAAGTAATATTTTTGTCTCTTTCCGCTCTGTCTGTTTTAAATGTTCTGGCAATTCTTTTCGAACATAGTTTTGATCAGCTTGTTTCTCATGTGTTTATTCTTGCTTTTAAGAGCACATGCCATACGCTTTATTCACATTATTCTTTTGACTTCACTTTTTGTGTATTCTGGCAATTCTTTTTCGAACACACTTTTGACTTGCTTTTTCGCGTATGGTTTTTATCTCTCTTTCTGTTTAGAAATTCTTCCCTAGAAAATATTTGTGTAATGATACTCTTTCAAGAATTATGAGGATAAACTCAGATTTTTAATAAGACTCTGGTTTAGGAATTTCAAGAGTTATCAATCATATTCTTAAAACTTTGTTTGTGAAAGAATACCATCTTGACACAACACATAAAATGAGATTTAACCAAAAATCATAAATTTGATGTTTCTTTCAAATACTTGTTTTGAATGAAAAATATGTCTATAAATCAAAATTCTCTTATACAACAATTGAATGGTCGCTAAGAAACTACCACATCCTGAACTTCAAATAACGATAGAAACCGGATGAAACTTATACCTTGTTAAGGTCAATAAGTATCTACCTCAATCAACTCATTTAGAAAACGGTCAAAACCGAATGTAACTTAGACCACTTAAACAATTGTGTATAGAAAAGTCTAACTCAAGCTATATTATTCATTAAATCATTTGCGGTTTTGATTTTGTTTTCTTTGGAAATCTTTTTGAAAAACTTTATGTGATTATGAAAGTTAAGTCACATGAGATACTGATCCAGACATCGAAGCTTTTCAACAACACATTGAGAATATTAAGCAGTTATATGCACAATAACACACAATGAATCCAAAAATCCCAAAACATAGCCCAACACTTATCAAATTTCTTAATTTCAACATATATCATCGAAATTTGACCATTTGAATTTGACCATATTGAAATTGAACTCATCGAAATTTGACTATTTGACCTATCGAAATTTACTAGTTGACTGTGTTGACTCTGATCTTATCAAAGTTTGACCTTGACCATTTGACTTTGACTTTGTCGAAATTTGACTTATTATCGAAAAATGGATTTTTCATGTCGAAATTAGTCCAGGATGTCAAAAAATGATTTATCAGGCATGTTAATCCACACATCAGTTATCAATAGCCTGCTACAATCCTCTTTGTATAGTCCTAATTAATTTCGATCGTATCGAAAATTACACTACATGTCAAAATTGATTAAACATGTCGAAAATGATCAAAAGTGATATTTTTGATGATTTTTTCAGCAATTAAACTACCACACATATACTAATAAGGGTTGGGAGGGTGGGGGGGGGGACTCTATCATCTACGAACCATATCCTTCATCAATATTGTCAAAGCCCCATAACCATACAAACAGTTGAATTTCAAAGTGGAGAGCCATGGCGATTATTCAAAGATTCTCTTCATTTGATCGATCTTCTTTAGCCGGTTGAGTTATCATGTCATCAAAAGGAACAAAAGTGTGATACAATAGCTTTGGTTTCCTCCGGTTTCGATCGAAAGGTAGAAGATAATAACAAATTCACCAATGATAGGCATTTCATCCTATTTTACTCGGATCTTGGCTATTCCCTGTTTGTGTAAATAACGATGGCAATTGGCACAGGTCACCGATCTAATAATTATTCAGAAAAAGCAAAAGGAACGATCATCTGTATATTAATTGATCGTCAAGAGCAACGTAACAAAGTAATTCCCGCAACAAATCCCATCCTAATTTTCGTGAGGAACATAAGTTTTTTTCAATCAATCTTGTTTCTAAATTCCGTGGATGCCGTCGGTCCAAAGAATCTTGGGATATTTGTAACAAATGGGGTTTGGTGATCAAATGTTTGTTACATAGCATGCAAAGAAGAACCAAAACGGGTCATCGAATTGGTTTTATGGTACGTTTTATAAACGTTAATAGATATCTAATCAGTTAGTATTCCAATCTAAGAACGGGCATGGCATGGGTGGTATTTCATATTATTTTGCCGATGTGGCGAAGGTACTGGTCGAACTTATAATAGGACCTGTGGAACGTTCTGGGGACGCAAACAACCATGTAGGTTCGAACTTCAATCTTTAGAATCAACGAAAATGTTTTTCGTCTTTTAAACTCGTATGCTAAAGCGGTACCCTAGGGCCAACAAATCAGTGGAACATGTCGGAGCAAATAACGGTACAAAGGTAATGTCTGGAGCGAGAACTGTGGGGGTGTCGGATGTAACAATGGTATGATAAGGTAAGCGGGTAATGAAGCGGTGATGTCTAACTCGGTAGACGATTGTATTGATTGGATGGTAAGAGCGTAGTATCCTGCTAAATTAAAGATTTCAGTGTCATTTCAGAGCTTCTAAAACATATTCTTCCTGAGGATTTCGATGATGCTGTCTTAGAAGAATGTTTGGGCGGACGTTGGTTTTGGTTGGAATTCGAACTGCTAGGGATCAAGTGAAAATGAGGGTCAAAAGAAGACTTCAAAGGTGGCTTAAAAAAAAACAGAGATATTTTTTGGAAGTTCAAAGATGATTCCTTCTATATTTATCATCTTCTCAATAGGATATAAATTAATTTTTCTATTATATATAATTAAAATAAAATATTATTATTATTTTTATTTTATATTATAATTAATTATTTTTAAGTTTATAAATTATTTTAAAATTATATTTTAAACCATATGAAAGGATGTGTTTTGGAATAGGACCTGGTGGTCTTTGGGCCATTGGCATCACAGGGCTCCAGAGGTTTATAATAAAGAAAGTTTAATGGGTAGGGTGGTCGTGGGGAAGCAGCGAGTTTACAGAATGTTATAAGGTGATGGGAACCAATGTCTCATGGGAAGGTTAGGTGTCCTTACAGAGTCCCTTTAAACATACATCGTGTGATAGAGACCTTTATAAGTTTCATATCGGTAAAATAATTAATACCCGGGGGGGGGGGGAGGGGGGGGGGATCGGACATATCGTATTATCGCTAACTGAGTTTAGCAAATTGGGCCGCCCAATATTTAATCGATGGAGGTCAATTCCGATCCGAGGTCCCGAGAGAGAGAGTCTAAATTAATCCTCTGGAAAGGTAAGGATGCAGAGGGTCTTCAGTCTGGATGAAAGTTTGGAAAATTAGGAGCATTTGGAAATGTCGATAGTTTTCGATTCGATAATCCCCCTAAGAATGTTAACAAAGATTCGGTGTCGCCGTCTATTTTAAATGTTCTGGCAATTCTTTTTGAACATATTTTTGATCAGTTTGTTTCTCATGTGCTTATTCTTTCTTTTACGAGCACATGTCGTACGCTTTATTCGCATTATTCTTTTGATTTCACTTTTTGTGTGTTCTGGCAATTCTTTTTCGAACACACTTTTGATTTGCTTTTTCGCGTATGGTTTTTCTCTCTCTTTCTGTTTAGAAATTCCTCACCATAAAATCTTTGTTTAATGTTACTCTTTCAAGAATTATGAAGATAAACTCTGATTTTTTAATAAGACTCTGGTTTGAGAAATTCAAGAGTTATCAATCATATTCTTGAATCTTTGTTTGTGAAAGAGTATCATTTTGACACAATACATAAAATAAGATTTTAACAAAAATTACAAATTTGATTTTTCTTTCAAATACTTGTTTTGAATGAATAATATGACTATAAATCAAAATTCTCTTATACAACAATTAAATGGTCACTAAGAACTGCCACATTCTGAACTTTAGATAACGGTCAAAACCGGATAAAACTTATACCTTGTTAAGGTCAATAAGTATCTACCTCAATCAACTGATTCAGAAAACGGTCAAAACCGGACGTAACTTAGACCACTTAAACAATTGAATATATAAAAGTCTGATTCTAGCTATATTGTTCATTAAATCATTTACATTTTGATTTTGTTTTCTTTTGAAACCTTTTTGGAAAAACTTTATGTGATTATGAAAGTTAAGTCACATGAGATACTAATCCAGACATCGGAGCTTTTCAACAACACATTCAGAATATTAAGCAGTTATATGCACAATAACACACAATGAATCCAAAAAGCCTAAAACATAGCCCAACACTTATCAAATTTCTTAATTTCAACATATATCATCGAAATTTGACCATTTGACTTTGACCATATTGAAATTGAACTCATCGAAATTTGACTATTTGACCTATCAAAATTTACTAGTTGACAGTGTTGACTCTGATCTTATCAAATTTTGACCTTGACCATTTGACTTTGACTTTGTCGAAATTTGACTTATTATCGAAAAATGGATTTTTCATGTCGAAATTAGTCCAGGATGTCAAAAAAATGATTTATCAGGCATGTTAATCCACACATCAGTTATCAATAGCCTGGTACAATCCTCGTTGTATAGTCCTAATTAATTTCGATCGTATCGAAAATTACACTACATGTCAAAATTGATTGAACATGTCGAAAATGATCAAAAGTGATATTTTTGATAATTTTTTTCAGCAATTAACTCACACATATACAATATCTATCATCTACGAACACATATCAATCATCAATTTGTCAAAGCCCTAATTTCGAAAATCCTAATTTTATCGAAATTAAATTTCGATGTCAAAAACCCAAACAAATCTCAACGAAAAATATGACATCAACGATTTCCTTACTTTTTGGAAGAAGGTTTGTGAATAATCGTTATAAAACTGAAATAAAACTCTTCCGAAAAATATCAAACCCTTTCTTGTCGAAAATGATTTAGAAAATATAAAAGAAAATGAAAAAAATTCTATTTATACTTGCCGAATTTTATATTTGACCGGTTGTCATGTTTAGAAACACATCAAAAATCACAAAGTAGATCACTCTTAAACTCTAATGGCGTATGATACCACTTGTTAGGTCAAATGAATATTGAATCACACGATATAGTATTCGGTTAAGCTTGAAAGAGTAAGAGAGGAAGACATGTTTTCACAATTTTCAAATTTTATAAAGAGAAATGTAAGGGAAAGTGCAAGTCTTAACCCTCCCATGAGATGTGAAAGCGTATTTATAGAGCGCTAATCACTCTTCTTTATTTTCCACTAATTGCTAATTAGTCCTTACACTTTGGTATGTAAGCTATTTTTAACTAAAGCTTACATATCCTTATTACAATACTAACTATTATATTATAAAATAAAGTGTAAACTTTACTAAATTAAATAAATCACTAAAGTATCATAATCGAGATTTTTTCCAATCCTAACACTTGCATACTTGCGCATTCAATTAGAGGGCTCAGTCTTTAGATATAATCAATGTTGCAAAAATCGCGAGTCGCTAGCCGGGCGGTCGACCACCCTGTAGCCTGTAATCGGTCTAGGCGCGATTAATCGGTTTTGCAAATTTTATATATAAATTTCAAAGTTACTTGTATGAGATGGATACAACACTTTAAATACACTAAAATTAAATGAGTTCAAAGTTACATTGTTCAAAACATAGACATAGATAATAAAAGTTAACAGTTAACAATTCAAAGTCACATTGTAAAAAAAATGTTTGACTTTCGTTGACCGATTAGGCCGGTTTGACCAATTTTTGTCCGATTTGGCCGATTTTTGACCCATTTTTTACCCATTTTTGACCATACCGATTTTTCACCCGATTTGCCTTATTTTCCAAGGTGTATGGCCGAGTAGCGATTAATCGGCGATTACAAGGCTGCCTAGGCCGATTTTTGCAACATTAGATATAATAGATACTGCTTGATCTCTTTATCCTGGATAGATAAAATTAGATCATGTTAAATAGGAGATGAGAAGTTGAATGACAGTTTTATAGTTCATTTATATGCCAAATCATTAGAAAAAGTGATTTTCTCATGGAGTAGAAGAAAGACAGGTTTTTGTACTATTATCTTTTCTTTCATGTTAATTGAGATCTATTACCATGAAGGTAGTGGAGTGCATAATAGATGTAATGAATGATGGATGGTTTTGTCATGACTATAAATAGTAGTGAACAAATTTCTTGATCTATATTCGACTTAAATTATCAATTTGCATAGTGCATAACGCAAAACACAAATTCAAACAAACTTGACATATTATTAATGGTCACCCAATTTTGGAGTGTGAAAGGGACAACACATAGTCAACTAGAATTTCTAGTTATCTTAGGCTTTAATATACAACTAAGTTTTAGAAAACACACATGAGGTGAACAAGTCCAATTTATTTCAAAAAAAAAAAAAATGTATATCCCCCTATACCACATATAAAACTACAACTCTTGAACCAGAAAAAAAAAACCATTTTGTTACACGGCCCCGCTACAAATTACTATAAGGTGGTATGAAAT
This sequence comes from Tanacetum coccineum, assembly GCA_026074375.1. Taxonomy (NCBI): domain Eukaryota; kingdom Viridiplantae; phylum Streptophyta; class Magnoliopsida; order Asterales; family Asteraceae; genus Tanacetum; species Tanacetum coccineum. The sequence goes on from BQNB010017954.1 coordinate 45,749, forward strand.
TTCAGAAGCTTTTACACTAGTTGGTTGGGGCCCTAGAAGTTTAATGAAGCTTGTATGAAAAGCTCATTAAATATTTTAGACGCGACACATATGGTGTTGACTAGTCCTTAAGTGCATCCATCATCTTCCGTTTTCTTTTTTAATCAAACAATCTAAAGATTCGCAAAACGTTTATTTTGGGGAAGCTAATTATCCTGTAAAACTTTCATTAGATGATGGAAACTGTGCTCAATCAAACAATGACAAAAGCAACCAGTTAACTAAATACAAGCTAAGCCAGCCAAGCCTATCTTCAACCAGAGTCGCGGCTGTATGAAAGAAAGTTTCTCGAGTCACCATTCCAGTTGTTACTAGAACGGATCAAATGAATTGCAACCTGGTCTGAATGGATTGGGACTAATATGTATGGTTTGGTCCTCAGTCCATAATAAGAAATTTTGCTTCTCTCAGGTCATCTAGCTAGTTCGGCATCCCTCAATTTGAAGTTTAAAAGCCAAGGCACTAAAAATCCTGAATCGGGAACTTTTTATCGTTTGTTAATTGATTCATCGTATGTTATTTAACGGTTGTTTAATTCATTTTGACCAACACATTTCAAGTGTGGAGGAGTTGGTCTTGGTTGTGGAGTCTTTCATACTCTCGCCGATGGTTTATCATCTCTCCACTTCATCAACACATGGTCTGACATGGCACGTGGCCTTTCCATCGCCATTCCACCATTCATTGACCGCACCCTACTGCGTGCACGTGAACCACCCACCCCCACTTTTGACCATGTTGAGTACCACCTCCCTCCTTTCATGAAAACCACCCCCCAAAACCAATCAAAACGAAAACCCTCCACCACTATTTTAAAGCTCACACTTGACCAGCAAAATGCCCTCAAAGCAGCCGCCAAGAAAGATGGCGGAAACACTACTTACAGCACACACGAGATCCTTGCTGCTCACTTATGGCGGTGTGCGTGCAAGGCTCGTGGACTCCCTGATGATCAACTAACTAAACTGTATGTAGCAACAGATGGACGGTCCAGATTGAGCCCACAACTCCCGCCAGGCTACCTAGGCAATGTTGTATTTACAGCCACCCCAGTTGCCAAATCTGCTGAACTAACGAGTCAACCATTGTCTAGTGCTGCATCTTTGATCCGTTCCACATTGACAAAAATGGATAACGACTATCTGAGATCAGCCATCGACTACCTAGAGGTACAGCCAGATCTATCGGCCTTGATTCGTGGTCCAAGTTACTTTGCCAGCCCGAACTTGAACATAAACACATGGACAAGGTTACCTGTCCATGATGCGGATTTTGGGTGGGGTCGGCCAGTGTTTATGGATCCAGCGATAATATTGTATGAGGGTACCATTTACGTTCTACCAAGCCCAAACAATGATAGTACTTGTAGAACATATCCACAAGTAAACATCAATTTAATTAGGTTTCAAGTATCCATTCTAACAAATCATTCATGAAACAAATAGTTTTTTCCTCTAACCATGTTGATTCTTTAGCCAAAGAGTGAACTAAGGAATTCCATGAAGCGTAGTTAGGAATGTTACCTTTCTCGACCATCTCCACAAGAAGCATCAACCCCTTGTGGAAATCACCTCTCTTGCAAAATTCACATATTAAAGGACTGTAACTTCCTGAATCAGTCAAGCAACCTCTTCCAGTCATATCCTCGAGAAACTTCAACGCGCTTCCAGCTTTACCTTCTTCACAGAGTGTGTTAACCAAAGGATTAAGTGTCGATGCATCTGGAACATAACCAATTGATAGCATATGGTCCATAATCTCAAACGCTTCTCTTACCATCGTTTCTTCACAAAGCCCTCGAATCAAAGTTACAATGACAAGAATGCTTGGGATGCTGCCTTCTTGAATCATCTGATCGTATATCTTCTTGGCATTTTCTGTTTTACCCTGCTCACAAAAGGCCAATATATGTGTGCTTCTATCAATGGCTCTGGGAAATTGTGATCCCATCTTGGTTAAAAATTCAAGAGCCTCGTCAATTCGGTTCGCTTTATACAAACCATATATGATGCTGTTATAAGGACTTATATGACCAAATGAACTACTACTACTCTCTTCCATTAGTTCTCATGATCCATGCGCGTCTTGCTACCTTCCTCCTGAACACAACCACGGATTAAAGTATCATACGTAATTGAAATTACAAGTAATCCCCACTGATGTCTGTCGTAGAACATATCAAAGAGCAGGACCTAAACAAACCGGACTCACAGAATCCGGAAATTAATGCAATTATAAGTGTCCACATAGGAAGCCTCCCTTCAATTCCATTTCTTTTAAAAACCGGCGTGCAGCCTTTGGTTTCCTCAAGTTACAAAAACCCTTTACTAAAGTGTTATAAGCCACGACATCAATCTTACCGCCTTTCATCTCAACACGTTCTAAAACCTCCACTGCTTCAGCAACACGATCATTCCTACATAGAATTTCCAATACCTTAGTAATTGTAATAACATCAGGAACAAAGCCAAGATGAAAACATTTTTCCAACATCACTAACGCTTGCACTATATTATCTTGTTTACAATATGCTGTTATCAAAATATTAAACGTAACATCGTTTGGAACAAACATCTCACTAATCAAACTCCTAGCTCTCCCTATACCAAATTTTCCATTTTTACAAAGAGCATGAATCAATGTATTACATACAACAACGTTCGGGATGACACCCTTATTCTTCATTACTTGCAAAAGCTTAAAACCATCTGATACACGATTCGTCAAGCAAAGTCCCTTCATCAATGTCCCATAAGTATACATGTCCCCTTCCACACCACATTCCATCATTCTCCTTCTATAAAACGCCCTCGCAATATCAATATCTTCCTTAACAAGAACATCAAGAATCGCGTTATATATTTTCAACGTAGGTGAAACATTAAAACTAGACACCAAGTCTAGAACTTTAACAACTTGTCGTAGCATTCGAGCACGTCCTAACCCGCGGACAATGATGATAAAAATATCTTCATCTGGTGGCGACCCGATTGAGGTTGGCATTTCGTCGAGCAGCTGGTGGGCGATGTGGAAACGACGGAAAACGCAGAGCTTGTGGATGAGAGCTTTGTAGGTGGATTGGGTATGTAAGAAATGGGGTTGTTTGGATGCCCATTTGAAAGTGTTGAGTGCTTCTTGTGGTGTTTCTTGATCTAAAATGAGTTGGGAAATTTGTTCATGGGTTGGGACAAGCGTGCTTGATTGATGTTTTTGAAGTTTGTTGTGGCTTTTTGAAGCAGAGATTAGTAGCTTCTTCAATGAATTAATGGTGAAACTGAGCATGAATACAAAGAAAGATCTAATAAATTTCGAAAATCGCTTTACAGGCTGCAGTACTAGATGTGAATAATGATCCAAATATCCTTAAAGGTAAATTACACCATTGGTCCTGTACTCAGCTCCGTTTACCCGTTTGGTCTCTCGTTTTGAAAATCGATAGAAATGGTCACGGAAGTGGTCATTTTGTTGCGTGTTTGGTCCCAAAGAATGAACGGTCGTTATGTGTCTTAGTTAGTGATGAGTATTAAAGTAATTTCGCATAAAAATACTTGCATAGTTGGTCCCTCACCGACCATTTCTTAATTACCAACTTTCTATATGTGAAAAGATAACAGATCTCGTTCTTATATCACCCACCACCTCATAACCCGCCAACCATCTCTCCAAGTTCAAATTAAACACAAACTTAAACCTTACAAATAAAAAAAATACTTGCTTCTCGATTTAAACCCATTGGATATATGAAATTGTGTCATCACCCATTATCCCAGTTATCTTTCAGCGAACAAAAGCAACCTGCTTTGCTAATGGGCAAACAGATACCCCTCTGCCCCCGATAACCCTGTTCTCAAGTTTATTTTTGAACAGAAAATGAAAGGGAAGTAAGGAAACTAAAAAAATTATGTTTTTTTTTTTGTCCAAAATGTCATGCCCAGTTGTGGGAGGGTTAGGAAGGGAACCAAATGCTAAACACCTAAGGTTGGACGGTAAAGGGGAGAACTCACCTTTCGTTACTTTCTCAGTCCCTCACAGTCACCTGCGACCTATGCCATTTAGGGTAAGTGACTCATCTAGGTGAGATACAAACAAAGTGAGTCCCTCTCTTTTTTATTTAATGTATTTTATTTGGTTGTGAGTGTGTGCGGGTATTTAGTGGGGTATATTTTATATAAAATGGTATTTTAATGAAAGGTGAGTTGTTATTACGGTTAAAAGATGAGTTGTAGTGAGTTTTAAAATTGAAAAGAGAAAGCTGATGTGGTGTTGACGTGTAAGGTGAGTTTCATTCTCCTTTTATCATCCAGCCTAAATGACCAAAATGTCCCTTATCTCTTCTAGTCATATCATCTTTTTTCTTATTTCATGTCAACGTCTTTACTTTCTGTGATAACACATCTCCAAATTATTTTCAGGTCTACATCTTTAAGCTTCAAGTAAAATTGGAGTCATGAATGGTGTCAGTAAAAATTATTGTTTTGAATTTTGAGTTAGGGGCCAATTGTGAAATAATGAAAATTTTAAAATTACAAAAATGCCCATGGTTGAAAAGTCAAACTAACGCTAGTTACGTATAACGGGGCTTGAGGGACCAAACAGGTAACAAAAATCGACTTTAGAGATTAACGACATCGACCGCCGTTATCAATAGACTAAATTCGCAATCAGGCCTAAGTATAGGGACGAGCTGTGTTACCCAATCGTTAATGTCACCAAACTCAAGCTAACAATTCATGACTCCAATTTTAGTGGCTTTCTTAGTATCATGGAAGGTATCAAAGTCTTTCATATTGTTTTTCTTCCATTAGCTTGCTTAGATATATTACTAGTACTTGAACTTATTTACTTGTGCTTTTATAATGTTTAAATGTACTTATGAATAGATTGATTTTGACGGATCCAAACTAATATATTTCCAATCTATTTTATGAATAAAATGTGACCTATTATCCAACCAACAAAACTACTTGTTACAAATAGCATCTTGCTGTTGCATCAAAACATAAAAATGTTGACTAATCTCGCTAACATTGAACTTGGTAAAATGAAATGATTGAATAATTGAAAAATGAGATTATTCAGGAATACAAATTGAATGCTAAGAGTACGCATTGAATTTCTGGTAGTAGATTCATAATCAAAGAAGTGTTTGTGATTATTGCAGAAGAAATGAAACAAATGATACGGTAGAGCTAGGACATTTATTGTATGAGGTCTACCCGGTGCTAGATGCATAGCCGCATAATAGATCGATATGAACTTCTGAGCCAGTTGTTGCTGATACCTTCTTCTCAGTTCCTTCTTCCATAACGTGAGCTCGGGGAAGGAAGAGATAGGATCCATAATAGAGTCCGACCACAATGACTGAATTGATTATCTTCATGCATAAGGATACTAGATTACCTAGTAGAAAAGATTTCAAAATCATCACAAACCTCCCTTTTTCTTTTCTATTGCAATTTCTGGATTATTATATGATGATTTTAAAACTTTTCATATATGGAAAAAGAAATAGAAAGATATAGACTAGAAATGACATCTGTTATGTTAATGACACCAAAAGGATATTAAATGAGTGGAATTGGGATATGGATGGAATATAATGAAATAGAGCCACTTCGAGGTTCCCTATGAAATGAGGCATGGAAGGGAGCCACTATGAAGAAGTTTCAGGAGTTATGAAGGAATCTTCGAACTCATATTGGTCATGGGTAACGGGAATGGAACTCTGTGAAATAGAATCTTAGTCTTTATTGGCTTGAAGCTCTTTATTTTTTTTGTTCGATGAGCAGATCCTTTTAATGATGAATCCTTATTGATGCTTTATTACATAGATTTTTTATGAGATGACTCATAGACCTTACATATAGGAATTTTACATCATCAATGTTCTTTTTCTTTTTTCTTTCATCCTTCCATTTATTCATACCCTTTCTTTTTTATTTCTATTGAATTGACATATGTGGCTTTATAAATATTTAGGAAATTGAGAAAATATACCGAGTAATTGTTTTAAAAAACTTGTTTGTTTTAAGATATAATAATGGTATTCGATTGTAATGTAATAATCTTTATTTCATACAAAATCGAAAGATATACACTTAGAAGATGAGTTGTATCCACTAAAACCCACATAACCATTAAAAGGGGTGGGTTTTGGAAAATTCTTAACATGTGGGTTTTTATAAAACTCATCCCCCCACTAGACAAATACAGAGTACTTTTTTTAACACTATGAAACCAATACCCTCATTCTTTTTTTAACGGCAATTTAAACTATCTCACAATATTTAAACCACAAACTATATCACATGTCCTAAGCAGAACGTATAACCATTTGGTTGGGAAGCTTCACACACAACATAAGGTACCACTGGGACACAAGCCCTTTGGCAATACCCTCATTCTAACCCCTGATAACAGATAACTACAGTTATACTAATAGGGTTGTTGTTTGTGGATGAGAAAATCTAAGAGTGATATCTTCTATGGGTGTTTAAGGTAAATGATAACTACAGTTATGCTGCGTGGTAGTCAGCTTACTAAATTTGTTGAATGCCCGTGGCATGTTAAAAAAGGTTTTATCATTGCCAATCTTAAACCACAGTATCTCTTCAGTTGCATTAACTTCTAATCCTACACATTCCTTAAAGGGTTTTGTGGAAAACTAGAAGGGGGGGTTGAATAGTTTACCGCTTTTTAAATTTAAGCTTTATGTATGTTTGTAAAACTTAGATTCGACCTTTTTGTGAATTCAATGCTTGCACAATATGAACAATGTAAATATATGAAATGATAAAGTAAGACAAGAGATAAGAGTAAGAACAATCAAACCACAACGCGAGGATTTATAGTGGTTCGGTAACGAAGCACCTCTTCGCCCTACTCCACTCCTCGAGCACCAAACTCGAGAGTTTTCTTCACTATGTCAACAAACTCCCTTATGGCGGAGAAAACCGTACACAACGTTGCTTATATCAATTTACGACACTAAGCTAAATGTCGAGTTCTAATCTTAGCTAGAACCAATCTATCACAACACAACTTCACGACTTCACAACTTCACGACTTCTTCACAACTTCACAACTTCACGACTTCTTTAAAACTTCACGACTTCTTCACAACTTCACGACTTCACTTCACCACACTACTTATATCACAACTACCAGTATCACTAACTTGGTTAAGATAACAACGATTCTAACTATACTTACAAAGATCACCACAGATCTTGCTACTACAGACAACTCACAAGATAATACAATTGATTTATAAATATGTGATATAAATGCAACAAGATTGTATGCACACACTAAGGTGTAATACTTTTTTCATTCGTTGGATGGAAGTATTCTTCTCTTGCACTTGAGGAATATAGCATGATCACTGGAAACAAAGCTTTATGTTAAATGATCAAAGGATTTTAGAGAGGATAATGTGGGTTTGTTTTGAGCAAGATATAATGAGATGTAAAAGGTGTGAAAAAATGTTGGAGGAATTAGTCCAGTCTTTATAGGTGACAATGAAGGAGGAGCGGAGTCTTGGCTGACCATTTAAATTGGGTGCCGGCCCCCTTATTAAAAAAAATTTTTTTTTTTAAGGGGACGCCAATGTATTTAAGGGGGGCCGCCCCTTTCAGATCGACTCCTTTTTTGTCCTATCCAGAAGGAGGTGTTTGACTGGACATTTTTAGCCGTTTTAGGTTCGAAAATTTGAAATTCAAATGTTTATTTTTGAATAAATAGTTTCTTTTAAATGTAGAAATGTTTTGTAGTTTATAAAAATGTTTAAAACATTTTATAAAAGTTTGAGGTTAAATAAATTTCTCTTTGATCATAAAATCCATTAAGCAATTTATTTGTTCATACTTTAAGTGATGTAATTGTTGAAATAGAATTTATACTAATACTTGTTTAAGTTTAATTTTAGTTGAACGTTTTATATTTTTTTGGACTTATCAGAAAAAGTAAAGATGTGAAAAATATTATTAATGTTTTAGGCATTATATTTTATCAACAATCTCTCATTTTTTGATGATGTACAAATTTAGAAACTCTTTTAAATGTAATAATTATTTTAAACATGTTTGTAGTGAGTTTCTAGTCATTTCTCTCTTCTTTTTTGTGAACAAGAAGCAAATTCGTCAGGATCGCTAGATAATATCGACGGACTAATTGCTCCCCTTGGATGTTTCGCTCCCCCTGTTCGAGGGCACAAGGAAAGACGAGCTATGGTTTCATTGGCTTACAAATGGGTTAGAACATACAAATAAAAAATTATTTCTAACATGTAGCAAGGAATTAAAAATCTCGTGACATACAAACAACAATGATCATTCGTTAAAATTAAAGTAGTGTGTGAAAATACTAATGCATACATAAGGAAAATAACTTGCTAAAATCCATGAAATTTAAAAGTACAAATAGTCCTATAAACTAGTAAGATAGCTCCATAGAATTGATGCAAAATGCAGCTTTCTAGTTATAGGACTTTTATAGTTATTTTTTTTATTTTTTTTTTAGGGATTTGGATGCCAAAAATGGTAGAGGATAATTATTGAGAGTACTAAACATAGAGCATGTTTAGTTTGGGGATGATGGTAGAGGTGGTGTGATGATGATTGGTGGTTGTGAGAGCATGTGTTTAATATATGAAAACATATAGTGAAGTTCATCACTTAACCCGAAAATGAGGGTTCGGTTGTGGATACAACAAAGGCATGAGTTACCATGTGCTTCAAGGAAATTCCAAGGGATATGATGTGCAATGATAGGTGGTGAAGGTGATGGAGTATCAAATTGGACATCAAGTGGGGTATTTGGGGAAAGAGTGAGAGTGATGTCCATTGATATAACACCCCGCCCTTTCAGGTCATATTTCGATCTTAGTTTATTCATTCTCTTTTATTTACTAGGATTGTGTAGATACTCTCATATAAACATCATTAGAAAAATCATACGTGGGATTAAACGTTGCCATAGGATAAGCCTAAACCTAATGGGACGATTGCTTGAACCGTTGCATTCGCCGTCATTTTTCAGTTGAAGTTTGGGTGATGGAGTTTTTGTGTCATCTTGGGTTAAATCCATAAACAATTGTTTTGGTGGAATGATGTTAATTTTGGTCTTTGGAGACCTTGGAATGGAAGTTAGTGAGGCACTGAATGTGTATAGTAGTTGATGATGAGTGAAGGGGAGATGGTGATGTGTTATGGCATGTGGAGGGAATTTATGGGAAGAGATTTTTTTGAAGATGGAAATGAATTGGATAAGTTTAAGGAATTCCAAATGTTGTTCAAGCATTATAGGTAAAGATAACTGATACTAGGTAAAAGAAGGCAAAAAGCAGTGAAAAATACTGTTTTACCCGTGAAGGGCTAAGGGCGGTCCCCTTAAATAGGGGGCGGTCCCCTTAAAATAAGGGGGCCGGCCATTGTGAATTAAGGGGGCCACCCACTGTTAGTCCCATTTTTCACAGAAAAACTATTTTTCTCAGGATTTTTGTAAGGGTATTTTTGTTTTGGTTGTTTATTTGCAGCAATCCCTATAGAGTTTTATAAGCCTATTTTAATTTATCCCATATAATAAACTCATTAAATCATGAAAACAAATGGCATAACTAGTTGCATTTAATAAAACCACAAAGGTTTAAGGCATCATAGGCAAAATAGTACCTAAAAAGAATAACCAACATTAAGTCTTTCGAATATATTGGATGATCACCACACAAGTTTGTTAATAACATACAAGAATCAAGTAAAAATTGTCTTAAACTCACATTAAGCCATCCTAGTTCACTCACTCTAGGTCTTTATTTCTTCTTCTTGCTAAACATTCCTTTTAGTGCCTTTCCAAATGACTTGAAACCTCCGCGCATTTCCTTATGTATTTCTTGCGTTTGGTTGAGCAAGGTGGTTTGTCGTTCAAAGAGAGTTTCATTGGTTTGTTAGGAAGCGGAAGGCATTTCGTAGTTTTGGTAGTTGAGTGGATTAAGAGACTTAAGATAGGTGGTAGGAGATGGAGTACTTGCACGAGAAGTTTCAACATCATCATCATTATCATCATCATGTTGATGAGATGACGTGCCGTGATGAGGATGAGACGGAATGGCGTGCCTTGCCACGATCACTTCGAGGTCTCCGAGTTTGTTTAAGAGCAAGAGGACGCATGACTCGATCAACAATGTCATAAATTCCATTGTTGAGATGAGGATATACTTCCATGATGTGACGATAAAGACGAGTCAAGAACATACCGTATAGAAGATTGGCGGTTGGATTTGCTCTAGCACATTCAATTTGTTTGACAAAGAAGTAAGCAAGATTGTATTGTTCCTCGGCAACAACACAATACAACATGTGAGCAAGACAAGCGGGGATATGGTCCCGATGTCCTCTGTGCAAACACTTCTCTCGAATGAGTTCCTTCCCATTGCTTCTGTCGGGGCTTAGTTCCTTAGGAGGATTTGATTTGGAGTAAGGGGGACAGTTTGACTTTTAAATGGTACAGTTCTCCATGACACGTTCCAATCAAGAAGTCGACGGAATTTCGTCGGGATTTGGAGGTGGTGGGAACATGGTCCCTCGGTTCTATGAGAATATCAAGAGATCAAGGTCCCACTCGGTTGGTCAACACGGGCTTGACCGTTGTAAGGAATTTGTGGATTTGACGAATTGGGCAAGAGTGAGAGTTTGAATTCATGTTGAATCATAGGAGATGACAAGGATAGCATATTCATCGGTTTGAACGGCCTTTACTTATAGAAATAAGAATGAATCTTGGATTATCGGTTCGTTGATTTTAAGAGACACTCGAAGCGAATGTTTGAAGAGAGCTCGGATGTTGTTGGATTTGTAGTAGGCTTGATCAACAACACGACCTTCATGAATGTTGCGATTTTCAATGGATTTGTAGAATTTGGCAATTGTGGGGGAAATGCCAGGGATTTTAGATACTTTTGGGATGTAGGATTTGGTGAGGGATATATCGATGGAAGTGGCTCTTGGCATTTTATCACAATTGATGTTGTTGATTTGTTTGTATTGCCCTGCGAATTTTGGATTATTGGATGATTTTGGATGTTTGATTTGGTGAATATGGTGGTGGGTTTTTCGTCACAGCAGGTGGAAGAGGGAAGAAGAAAAAAAATGGTGTTTGGCTATGTATTTTCGAATGAAAAAAAGAAGTTTGTTTTCCCAGTGGCCGGCCCCCTTAAATAATTAAGGGGGCCGCCCAACCTACACGGTCGGTCCGTAATTTTAAGGGGCCGCCTCTGAAAAAATTTTCTTTGTTGTTGGCCATTTTTTGAGATGGATAAGTGTCAAATACGTTGTAACTTGATAGTAATATTATTTAATATAATCAAAAAGGAATACTTAGACATTTTTAATTAAACTTTTCGTTAATAAATTACATTACTTCGAATGAGATAATCACGTATTTAAGTTCGAATGAGGATTAACGCGGATTAAGTGACTTTTTCAATTTAACTTCTAGTTAATTGAGTTGAGATAATTATCTCGGATGAAATAATTAAATGTCACGAATTATGGAGAAAATCCAAGACGGTAAATAATGGAAATGAGTACTAGAGCTGATATCGATAGACGTAGATAGATTGTAAACGTTGGCGAGGCAGGATGTCGTAGACGATGTTGACTGGATTCGAGACGATCGTTGAAGTCGAAGGGGTTTGTTTCATTATGGTGTGTCTATGTCGTTGGTGACTAATCCTACTTCTATGTTAATTGTTAAACCACTAGCTTGCTCTTCTTCATATCCCTGAGTTTGTACGTGGTCATAGAAGATTTCCTTTGTAGATATATGATTAGATAATTGAACGAAAGATGTAGTTCATATAGAACTAAACTCTTCAAAGCTAGACAAACCAACAAATGTTTTCTAGAGACTACATGTTTTTTTAAGAACTAATTATACTACATTATGATAGAAACACATAGACATTTACTTGTAATCTATATTCTACGAATATGAAGAGTGAGACGTACCTTAGACTTTAGAATAGTCTTCGTTAATGTCTTCAGAAAGTAAATGATAAGGGTTCATGGGAACCTTATCATGAATTCTTTAGTCCGTAGACAAAGAATGTTAGTAGATAACATACCACTTCAAAGATTGTGATGACTTTAGCCAATTTGGTCCCCAACGTTTCAAGTATCCAAAGTTATTGTTCTACACATCTATTTTGCATTTAGTTTTGCACACACATTGTGGCAAATTGCACATTGAGGAAATTTGGTTGGTGTGGACGATTCCACATGATATGTGATAATTTAGGGTAATTTGGTTACCATTGTCTATCATAGGTTGAGATGTTTTGGACCGAGATGGCGGATTTTCTTTTCTTCTCGGAGGAGGTGTTTTAGACCTTATTGTGGGTTTAGTAAATTTGACTCCGAGTTTTAAAGAAGGTTTGTAAAAATGTTTTACCTCATCATCACTTATAATAGGGATTTTAATATTGTTTATAAGTATAAATTTTGGTTTTGAGTTTGGGTTTGATTCTCTATTTTTTCTTTTGGACTCGACTTCTTATAGCTTTACAAATTGTACTTGTTTGTTTCGCTAGGTGATCCTTTGGTAAAATTAAATCCAAAACCGGTTTTATCTCTGGAAGGTTTTTGAGAACTTATTATTTTCTTAAGTGAATGACTACTATCATTAAATTGATTTAGCCTAGATATTTCTTTTCTAAGTTCCTCATTTTCAAACTTAAGTTCATGATATAATTTGCATTCTTCAATTTCTTCCTTACCTTTTTCTAGCCCATAGATAGGTTTATCTTTTACTTCTAGTACTTCATTTTTATTTTATTTTAGCTTGTTTTAGAGTTTTATTTTTTAGCCATGACTTTTATCCTAGTTTGCTACTCTACTGATTTTATCTTTGTATTTTCGTTAGTGCTGATTGAATTATGACTAAAATAGATTCTGGTTCAGAAAGGACTCATTGGAATCTTTAGCCCTAAGACACTTTTTTCTTTGACTTTCCTCTTCATCATCGTCGCGATCACTACAAGCTCGGTCCCACGGAACGCCCTTTGATTTTGATATATTAATTGGTTTCGGACATCTCCGATGAGATGATTTGGATCTCAACTTGAAACATTTTCTTTCACTTGTCTTATTTTTGTCATCTTTATTCTTTGGAATGATCTTCTTTCTTCATATGGTTGTTTTACGAATCGTCCTTGTCTTTTGAAGAATTTCTTGAAGTTTCTTACGGCCATGGCGTATTCTTCATCTTCACTATCGGAGGTTGAACTATTTTCATCACTAGATTCCTTTCTAGCTTTCAAGGCAATAGGGTACTTGTTTCTTTTGTTTTGACGTTTGGAGTCTTTCTTGATTACTTCTTCATAGACTTTTAAATTTACAATAAGTTTGTCAAGTGAAAGAGTTGTTAGATTCTTTGATTCTTCAATTGCCGTGACTTTTGCGCGCCATTTAGGATGCAATGCCCTTAGAAACTTCCTAACACAATTCTTGCTAGAAAAACCTTCATCAAGTGCTTTTAGACTAGTAATAATAGTGTTAAATTTAGCAAAAGCATTATCTAATTGGATTCCTCTTCCGAATCATGAATAGTTATATTGTTGAAACAGAAGATCTATTTTATTTGCTTTGACTTGATTATTACCTTGATGAGTGATTAACAAAGTATCCCAAATTTCCTTTGTGGTTTGACACATAAAAATTCTTTCATATTCTTTACGTGGTAAAGCATTATAAATTACCATTTTGGCTTTATTATTTTTAGCAAGTTTCTTTTTAAGTCTCATTTTGTTTGTGAAAAGATCAATTTTCATTCTTTTTAGTTTCGGGATTAAAATTGAATGGGAGGAAAATCACCATCGGTAATAACATGCCAAAGATCTAGATCTTTTGACTTCACATAAGTTTCGAATCTATTTTTCCAATAAATAAATCCATCACTTTCAAATAGTGGTGGTCTTTGCATAGATTGCCCTTCTAAATATTTTTCCGATTCCATAGACCGATTCAAGTTTTAAAATACAATTTATTTTAAAAATCTTGTTTAACGTGGCTCTGATACCAATTGTGGAAAACTAGAAGGGGGGTTGAATAGTTTACCGCTTTTTAAATTTAAGTTTTATGTATGTTTGTAAAACTTAGATTCGACCTTTTTGTGAATTCAATGCTTGCACAATATGAAAATACTAAAATATATGAAATGATTAAAGAAAAGACAGAGATAAGAGTAAGAAACACTCAAACCACAACGCGAGGATTTATAGTGGTTTTTTGCAAATCCTGTTATTTTTACTCATAGAATTAGATTATCAATTCAAATTCTAGTTTAAGGTGCTAATCAGGGTTTATTTTGTCATTTCCGTTTTTTGTCCGCGTGTTTAGTTATTTTACTTGCATTTAATTGTTTTTAGTTACAGAAAATCAATCAAAAAGTTTAAAATCATTCATAACATTGTCCAAATTGAATCGAGGGTATCAATTCACATTTTTTTGGGATATGACCCGGGGAATCATACTTCCCGGTTAAACGTATTATATTATATATTTTTTTTGTTTAAATTGCATTTAATCTTCGTCCTCAAGGATTATTTGTATATTTCTATAAATACTTTGATATATTATATATACGTGAAATTGCTTATCGATCATCTAGCTACTACACACAACTACAAGATATACAATTGATTTACAAATATGTGATATGAATGCAACAAGATTGCTATCCACACTAAGGTGTAATAATTCTTCACTTGATGATGGAAGTATTCTTCTCTTGCATTTGAGGAATATAGCTTGGATCACTTGGAAATAAAGCTTTATGATTAAATGATCAAAGGATTTAAGGATTTTAGAGAGGATAAGTGGGCTATTTTGAGCAGAAAGAATGAGTGCAAAAGGTGAGAAAAATGTTGGGGAATACTCCAGTATTTATAGGACAAAAAGGAGGAGCGGGGTCTATGGCCGGCCCCCTTAAATAGGGTGTCGACCCCTTTAAAATTAAGGGGGCCGCCCCTTATTCAGACGCTCCCTTTTTGTCCTATTCGGGGGAGGTGTTTACTGGACTATTTCTGAAAATTTGAAATTCAAAATGTTTATTTTGAATAAAACATTTCTTATAAATGTAAAA
>BQNB010017955.1:0-66706 GCA_026074375.1 Tanacetum coccineum
AAGAGCGTAGTCTATGGCCGGCCCCCTTAAATAGGGTGTCGGCCCCCTTATAATTAAGGGGGCCGCCCTATTACAGACGTTCCCCATTTTGTCCTATTCAGGGGAGGTGTTTACTGGACCATTTCTAGCCGTTTTAGGCTCGAAAATTTAAATTTCAAAATGTTTATTTTGAATAATACATTTCTTTTAAATGTAGAAAATGTTTTGTGATGTTTATATAAAGTTTACAACATTTTATAAAAATTTCCTTTGATCATAAAATGCATCAAGCATTTGTTTATTCATACCTTGGAGTGATATAAGTTTGAAATGAATATTTACTACTAAATACTTGTTTACGTTTAATTTTACATTGAACGTTTTTATATTTTGTGATTATCAAAACGTAAAGATGTGAAAAAATATTATTAATGTTTTTAGGCGTTATATTTTATCAACACAAGAGTCTATTGAGAGACCTTGAGTGGCTAGAGAGGGTTGTGCATAGCGTCACTGGGTCCATGACTGTCTTCAATGTCAGAAAACAACTTAGTGTTTCTGACAGATTATGTATTAACCTAGTTTCTGCCTAAAGTGTAAGGAGGGCTTCTTTTTTTCACCCTTTATCTTAACTTTTCTTTTTCATTCTTCAACCTCTTCAGTGCTTACCGAGACTTCATGACTATTACCTTGTTGGGTTTATTCTAGTAATAGCTCCATCTCAGTCGGCACTCTTCCCGATTCTCACTTTATCTCCTTTTGTATCATACCTAAGGACTTCTACACTATCTAGTGGATATCCCTGGGTAGATCCCTCCGGTTCTGGCTGGATCATGGGATTTGAATACCTATGCCTAACCACCTTATAACTTCATAAATTTAAATACATGGTCGGTCTTTTGGGTATTTCATCACAATCCTTCCAAAATGTTTGAAAAGTTCAATCAAAGTGTTTGATATAAATATCAAAAGATTTAACACTTTGAAAGTTTTTCATTATCACTAAAAACTCCCCCTTAACATGTGCATCGATATCGTAGTACATGCTAAGTGTAGAGTGCACAGAGTCCATTATATGTGATCACATTTCGATACAAGTTAGATTCAGTTTAATCACATTTTCTCCCCTTATCCAAAATGTTAATCCCTTGATATTTTGGATATCAATTGATTAAACGTTCGGGGAAAAAATGTTATGGAATAACATATAGGAACATTTTAATGCTCCCCCTCAAATTATGAGGTATATTATATAGTGTTGAGTATGAAATTTTGAAAGATTTTGAATTTTGTGAACAATTCTCAAAAAAATCATCGTACTCGAACACCATATAAGCCTAAGTCTTTTACTACTTATTTATATATTCACAAAATTATTATGTACGAGGATGGACCTTTTATTGATGAGGACAACATATGATAAATCATATGGTCCTTTGTAGCAGCCGAAGGTCTCCCCCGTACGGTCTCCCACCAACAAATCTTTCCAAACTCCTCATTATCCTCCTCGACTTGAGCTGTTTGTCAATCGCCTGAATCATAGCTGCTGCTCGTTCCCTGTCACTCTGTCTCCATATTGTCTGTGGTAGATATTCCATCCTAATCCCTTTCAGACGATCATTAAGAGCAGTCCGAACATCATCGAGTGTACCGTCACTAAATTTGTGGAGTTCATCAATATGCATCAATTTGTTCTTCTTGTCTTTGTTCTGATAGATGAAACCTCTAGGATTGGAGTATGCTGTATAGGCATCCTTTCTTTTAAGATCAGATCTGTACGTATTCGGCTTTGTGATGTTGAGCTTCTTTTGGAAACTCTTGACACCTAATTGAAGATCTTCAACACGCCTTTGGATGACAATACTTCTGTAAACATTCGCAAAGAGACACTAAAAGCTAGATGTTCTTCAACATTGAGATTTGTCAGCTTGCCTTGAACAAGAAGGATCAGCATGTCTTTGATGTCTTGAAGGCGAAGCCTTTTGAAGTCGCCTTCCTTGAATGTATATAGGTTGTCATCATCTCTACTAACGGTGATCCAATCCAAATGTTTGTAACTATGCCATTCGACAATCTGAAGCTTCGTGACAGCAATGCTTCTGCGTTTGGAGTAGACATCATGGGCAGATTCCCTGTTAACCGCAAATCATAGAATTGTTGTCGTTTTCGCCCCCAATGTGAGATTCCCTAGAGTGCATGTTTGTCATAGCTAACTGGCACTTGACTCCATATTCTGTTAGGGACCAAATCTTCAATCCATTTGATATGCCCGTAATCTGCAGCCTTGGTCTTCGTCACTAAAGTTGTATATTTTCGGCTTTAGACACCACCACTTAGATATTCAAGGTCGTTGTTGATGAAGTGATCAAAAGGAATGACTTGACATCTTCGGGAATTAGGTATCAATGGTAGTGGCTTTCGCAGATCATGTGAATATTGCTGGCCTTCAGTTGATCCAGTCTAATTGATCAGTGGTTGCCTTGTAGACTTCTTCTAGGAAATATTCAAGTTCTACCAGACTCTTGCATGATCCTTTCATCAGCTCGAATGTTGGACCGGCTAATAATTCAGGAGTTAGTGTATCAATTTTAAGTCGGTTCATCACGAATGCTGAGAAGTCAAGGGGAGTATCCATTAACTCATTAAATGACTCATACGGATCTTCCATCTGGGCCAAAGAGCTTAGCCAAGGTTGAACAGGTCTATGAGCCTCAGGCAAAGTCTTGTTCTAATCACAATCGGGAGTAGGAGGTTTTACTGGTTTCTGAAACCAATTAGGAAGCTGAGAGGTCTCTTCATTGGGTTGATCTTCAGTAATTCCTGTTTTGAACTCCTGATGTGCGGGTTCTTCCAAATCTTTGGCAGTGTGTACTGGCTCCTCTGCTTAAGCATATTCGCCAGCAGACTTGTGATGTGATTTGGACCTTTCAGTTGACTTGCCAGTTGTCTTGGAGGTCTTTTCCTTTGGTGCACTGGTAGACTCTAGTTCTTTTCCAGCTCTTTTTCTCTTGGACCCCCGGTTTGATCCAGCGGAGGGTTCTTCGTCTTTATCATCATTATCTCTACGTCTTTTAAACGAAACAGTATCTCCATAAGTGTCAAGTATGAGCTTGTCACTTTCGTAAGCGTCAACCAATGATTTGTAGAGATTCTTTTGTTCATCAGATCTGTGGATTGACTTATTGCTCTCCATTTTGTCTATGAGAATCTTCTTCAGCTCTAATTCATATAGGTTGGCGGCTACAACATAAGATGTCTTAGATTCATTGGATGAACGAGTTAGAACTTCAGCTTCGAGTTGTTCATTGACAGTCTTCTCAATTTTCGGTAAAATCTTAGAGACTTGAGCTTTAACTTGTTCCTTGACTTGATTCTTGATTATTTTCTTAATGTTATCATCAAGTTTGTTGATGAAGTCTACATTTTCTGCTTGGGCTTAATCTCTGAGTCTTTCGGATTGTAACTGAACAACTGTTTTGACGGCTTCATGCATCTTGTTGGCAAGGTACGTATCAACAATGCCGGGAATTAAAGAAACTGCTGCAACAAATTGATTCGTTTGATTGAACTCTGAGAAATTGTTTTCCAAAGTTTTTAGTCTGTGGTCAAACCTGAATAAAGAGCCAAAGTTAGGAAGATCTTGAAGGGAGGAGCTTGGAACAGTTGCTGGTGTAGGAGTTGGTGTTTGTTGCAGATGTGTGATGAGAGGAGTGGGTGGTATAGGAGTGATTGTTATAGACAAGAGAGGTAGCTCAGCAATAGCAGTAACCGGAACATCTACCAAAGAAGTTGACTCAGTGTTAAGATTGAATGTAGAGTCAATTCATGTATCTGGACTGGGGTTGAGCGTGTTAGAAACGAAGCCAGATGACACATAAGAACTCTGTTGTTGACCTTCAGGATTGACCGAAGCGGTGATTATCACATGAGTATCTTCTGTTACTTGAGTAGGTTGAACATTAGTCTGTTGAGCATTTGTCATTTCAATATCTCGTCCTTCCAGATTGACGTTCACGTCGTTGTATAATTCATTTGCTTCGACCTCTTCATTTGTCTCCTCTTTATCTTGTTTGTCTCCCTCAACATTCGCACCTTGAATTTCTTCATCACTGTCTTCATCATCAGTGGATTCAACATGAGACGGTGTTTGAATCCTAGGATCAAAGCTATCTTCTTCTTTATCTTCTTCATCATGAGTGGAAAACTTGGGATGAACAAATTCATCACCATCATTATCTAAATCAATTCGCTCATTACCATCATCTTGATCCTTATCATTATCTTGATCATCATTATCTTCTTGATCATCATCATCTTCTTGATCATCATCATCTTCGTCTTTGCCTAAGTTTGATTCATCATCATCATCATCTTCTTCATCACTAGACTTCCAAGATATTTGCTCATCATCAGATCTATATGTAGGTACATCAGGAACCCCTGGTGTAACACCAGTTTCTTCATGTGCACCTGAACCGCTGGGTTGAGAGCTGTGAAGTTGTGTTTTGCTTCTTTCGATGGCCAGTTTCATTTGTTCAGACTCAAACAATGCAATTTCAGACAAAGTCTCTAGTCCTTCAGCAAGTTGCTTCTTCTTTCCTAATCTAGTCACCTTAGCAGCAGATTTGATTCTTTTACCGAAAGAAGCTTTAGGTGCTTGTACAGTCTTCTCGTTGGTGGTTTGACATACATACTTTGGTTTTGGAATCGCCTTTCCAGTAGCAAAAGCATAGTAAGTCTTGTACGCTTCAGATTCTTTAATAGCTTGAGTGGTTAAGTTATCAGGAAGAATTGTACCGTATTTTTGAACAACTTCATGCTGAGGGATGAATCTCATGGTAGTGAGGATAGGATCATCATTAGCCATGTGCCAGACCACCTTGTTTCTTCTTGGAATTGATTGATCTTGTGACATGAAGTGATTGATGATGACTTTGGTGAATCTTGGGTAGAACATGTATTTGGTCTTTCGTGATTCCTTGTTCTCGATTTGAAAAACTAGGTCTTCCCATAGAAGGTAGATATAGTCAACTTTCATCTGGTGATATAAGCCCCAAAGGATTTAAGCCCTAGAGAGACGAAGTGAATCGATTCCTGTAACTTTACCACTGAGACATTTGTTAATGATGGTTCCAAATGTTCTCCAAGGTTGAGGTAGAATATCAACTTTTACATCATAGAGTAATTTGATGTTTCTGGAGTAGCCAAGTTCTCTTATGAAAGTAAGTATTTCCTCTTCAAATGGAGGATCTACAAACTGTTGTCCCGGAAGTTTTGGACATATCTGAAGCATATTTCTGAATGTATCCAGATCAAAAGAATATCTCTTTGTGTTCAGCTTGAATCTGATGGAATGCTTGTGGTAAGAGGCGGTAGTCCAGAATTCATGCATGTATATAGCAGGGACACTAGTAGTGATCAAGAAAGCTGGATAAAAAGGAATGAGAGAAAGAACATCAAAAGCAACTTGAAAGGTGGGTTCTTTAGGCTTGAATGTGGTGCTCAATCTGTAGTTGCAACTTCCAATCCGTAGACGTTTTTCTCGTGGAACAGGAGCATCATCCAGGGCTTGTTGTTGTTCTTTTGTGATACTCATGATTCTACTAAGAAAGAGTCGATACAGTTTATATATAAACAAGTTTATATAGACACTATATATAGAGACCCTGAATTGGCACTTAATGCATGTAACACATTTTGAGACATAACCGTAGAAAGAGCTAACTTATATTGGGTTAATTAAGTTCATCCATTTTTAACTCACTTTCTGGTTAGAATCTAAGTGTTTATGATTAGTAGTCTTTTGTATCCAATAAGCATGATTGAATCTGGTTGTTTAAGTAAAAACTGCGAATTAGGACACAATTGAGAACTGCGAATTCAGACACCATTGAAAGTTGTGAATTTGGTTACAATTGACAACTGCAAATTCGGACACTAAAGGTTACTGCGAATTTGGACCCTAAACCAAACTGCGAATTCGGACACTAAAGGCACATTGCGAATTCGGGTACTAAAGGCACATTGCGAATTCGGGTACTAAAGGCACACTGCGAATTTGGACATTAAAGGCACACTGCGAATTCGGACGCCAAAGGCACACTGCGAATTCGGACGCCAAAGGCCTATTACGAATTCGGGCATTGAAGGAAACTGTAAATTCATGTATAACTATCATCTGTGAATTCAGTTAACACTAATTTTTTGCAAATTCGGATGACACATAGAGCTGCAAATTAGAGGACAACTAAACTGCGAATTCGGAAAGGTCTAAAAATTTGAATTTTAATTCGAGTTTTTCAAGTGTTTTGCCACCTCAATAATCAATTTTTTAGTCTCATAGTATTCACAAGAACATTTTTAGCAACATACAAACACAGATTCAAGGAAGATCATTCAAACGAGCTTTCAAATCCAAAAATCCATTAATATCCAAAGATCAAACACATCTTATACGGATTTTAAAGCATTCACACATTCAAAAGGACATTTAACATTTATCTAACACAAAACCCATATAATTTTTCAACTAAAAGCCCAAAAATGCACAATTCGACATATAAAATCACACAAATCTCACACATGAGTTATCTATATATAAAACTGTTAAAGACGAGTAATTAACACCTAATAATGAACAAAACCCCTCTATCAATTTAAGTTTTCATTCAGTTTTAATTTTAAGAACCCTAATTTGAATTTTAGGGCTTTACAAAATTAAAACCTTGTAAAAACTAAATTCCTTCGAGATATATGATCATTGAGGTGTGAAGAACAATGTTTTAAGTATACCTTAATCATGATTTTGTTTGGATTTCGAGAGTTAGGGTGTGGCGGTCGATTGAGGGTTTTGAAATAAAAAGTAAGTGTGTGTGTGTGTGTGTGTGTGACGATCGTGGAGGGGTGGGGTGTTATAAGACTTTTTTAGTTTTTGACACATTCACCCCCTCATGTATAATATCCTTTGCACCTTTTAATTATGAGTTTATTTAGGCATAACAAGTTAACACAATGGCATAAATGGTCCTTGTAGTTTTTAACTAGCATACCTAACAACTTAATTTGCACATATTCTCACAAAAGGCATAAACAAATAACATTTAAGGCACACTTAAGCTAAACTTGATTAACTTTCCTTAATAACTGATATTCCGTTATTGTTTAAAAACCTTTATTCCTTTTATCAAATGACTTTCTGAAGAAGATAAATTTGACATTTTCTCCCCCTCAAGCAATGACCCGTTTTCTATTTAAAGAGCTGTAGTCGTTGTTTGAGAAGTCGAATGTCTTTGAAAAAATATTTTCTGATGATAAAATGTTTTTATTATGAAAAACAAACACCAATTGTAAATAAGATTTCTCTTATTTTTACACATAAGTGCACTGACACGTACGCTTATAAAAATATCGGAAGCACTTGTTGTGTTGCAAAGTAAACACAAGCCATTGCATGGTCATAAAGTAGACCATGCCCGAGAATAAATTCCCGTTATGAGGTCAAGTTTTCTTTTTGAAATACTTGCCTTTAAGATGATGACCGGGTTGCTATCTGAAATAATAGCAAGCCATATTTGGCATGTTTTGAAAACATTTGAAACTTCTGCTCGAACTTCATTTACAGCCTCGTATCATTATTGAATGACATTTCTAAGACCGTAAATGTTATCGATTTTCAGAAGACATGCCATTATTATTTCTTTTTATATTTTCACATTTTTTAATTTTTTCTTTGATTTTATGAATTTTATATTTTTGTATTTTGTTTTTATAAAAAATTTCTGAAAAATGAAAAAATCTTTTTGGTTTTTAAGTATATATACATATTATACAGGATATTTGAATAGGTACCACCACTATTCATCAACTTCATCTGCCAAGTGTTTCAGAGTCTCCGGCGTAAAACTTTGCATTCCCAGCTTGTTGATAAGAAATTCAATTCTTTCTTTTGCAAGGGCTTTAGTGAAGATATCCGCCAGCTGATACTCCGTATTGACAAAATAAAGTTCGATCACCCCATTCTCAACATGCTCCTTGATAAAGTGAAATATGATGTCTATATGCTTCGACCTAGAATGTTGAACGTTGTTGCAGCATAAGGCAATAACGCTTTTGTTATCACAGTACATTGGAATTTTATTGAATCCAAGGCCATAGTCGGTAAGCTGTGATCTCATCTAAAGGATTTGAGCACAACAGCCTGACATAGCAATATATTCAGCTTTCGTACTGGATATAGCATTGCTTTTCTGCCTTTTTGATGACCAGCTAACAAGTCTATCTCCCAAGAACTGCATACTACCAGATGTGCTACGGCGTATATCTTGACAACCAGCATGATCCGCATCTGCAAATTCTGTTAGAGCAATCAAAGAATCCTTCGGATACCATAGTCCTCGATTGACGGTTCCTCTTAGATACCGAAAGATCATTTTGACCGCATGTAAGTGCTTATCAGTAGGCCGTGCCTGATACCGGGCACACATGCATATAGCAAATTATAGGTCAGTTCTACTGGCTGTAAGATAAAGGAGGTGTGACGGATCAACAGGTTTTCCCTCTTTATCCTTATCCAGTTTGGATTTCTCCACCATGGGAGTATCCACTGGGTCACAAGAGTCAAAACCGTATTTCTTTAAAGATTCAAGGACATATTTTGACTAGTTAATAAAGATACCTCTAGGACTTTGAGAAATCTGTACTCTTAAGAAAAATGAGATTTTGCCCATCATTGACATCTTAAATTTTAAACACATGATTTTAGCAAATAGGTCACAAAGTTCAGGTGTAGATGAAGCAAAGATAATATCATCGACATATATTTGTACCGGAAGTAATTCCTTGCCTTCCCTACAGATGAATAGAGTAGGATCCACTAAGCCTTTGGAGAAGTCTTGTGATATCAGGAACCAAGACAACATGTCATA
Source organism: Tanacetum coccineum (assembly GCA_026074375.1). Taxonomy (NCBI): domain Eukaryota; kingdom Viridiplantae; phylum Streptophyta; class Magnoliopsida; order Asterales; family Asteraceae; genus Tanacetum; species Tanacetum coccineum. The sequence goes on from BQNB010017955.1 coordinate 8,904, forward strand.
CCACGCGCGTGGAGCTTGTTTCAACCCATAAAGAGCTTTCTTTAGCTTGTACACGTAATTAGGGTTATTTGGATCCACAAACCTGTTCGACTGGCTAGCATAAACCTCTTCCCGCAGATTACCATTCAGAAACGTAGTCTTCACATCCATTTGATAGACGACCATGTTCATGTGAGCGGCAAATGCGAGAAAAATCCTTATAGCCTCTAATCTTGAAACCGGAGCAAAAGACTTTTCAAAATCAATTCCCTCTTCTTGATGGTAACCACGAGCCACTAACCGAGCTTTGTTCTTTAGAATACCTCTCAGTTCGTCTAGCATCACTTTGTAGATCCACTTTAAAGTAATAACCATAACTTTATTTGGTCGGGGTACGAGCTCCCATACTCTAAGGCGTTCAACTCATTGAGTTCTTCTTGCATTGCTTCGATCCAACAGGATTGAGTCAAAGCATCTCTATACGTCTTGGGTTCAACAACAGTGAGAAAAGCATCGTAATAACAGAAAAGAGCTTGCTCATGTAATTGCAGCCTTGTGGAAACTGGTCTGGCGAGTTCACTGTTTATATTTTCAAGTGGGTGATCCTTAGTCAATTTGCTATTGTGTTCAGAAATTTGGTGATCAGGATGTACAATTGTATGAATAGAATCCGATGATAAAGATTGATCAGAATGAATTTCTGGAATTAGGATACTAAAGTACGGATCATTACCCATATGTGCAACTTCAATATCATGTTAGTATTCTTTAACATCATTAGGAATGATAGGAGATTGAGTTTCGGGTGTTGTTTGAGAGTTACTAGGTGATGGTGCATCTTGGTCAACTGATGTTGAGGAAGGTGAACCGGTTGATGCAGCGGGTTCTGGAGCAACTACGTCAGTAATTGGAGCAATTACGTCAGGGGCTGGGTGATCAACACTAGGTAGAGGAGTGAGTAATTCATTAAACATCGATTGAAACAAGAGATCCCAATCACTTCTTGAAGGTGGTACAAATGATGTTGAATGAGGAGGGTTTGGCACGAGTCCTAAACTGATTGTTGCAAGAGTCATTTCATGAAGTGCGGGTCCTGAACTGCTGTGTTCAGAAGCCATTGTAGTCAGCTCATCAAAATCTACATGAATTGTCTCAATGATTCGTCTTGTACGTCGGTTGTAAATTTGAAATGCTTTCTTTGTGGGTGCATAGCCAATGAAAATACCAATATCAGCTTTTGGTTGTAACTTACCCAAGTTCTTACTATCATTTGTCGGATAACATAGTGCACCAAATACATGAAAAAATGATAAGTCAGGAGGTTTGTCATGTAAAAGCTCATATGGTGTTTTGCCGTGATGAAGACGTACGATGGAACGATTTTGGGTGTAACATGTGGTAGCAACTGCTTCTGCCCATAAAAATAACGGATCTTTTGCATAAATCAACATTGTGCGAGCAGCTTCAATTAGCGTACGATTCCGTATTTCAATGACACCATTTTGCTGTGGAGATCGAGCAACAAATGTTTCATGAGAGATGCCAACCTTCTCATAATATTCACGCAAAGTTTGATTAACAAATTCAGTTCCATTATATGTTCTGATGCGTCGGACAGGTACTTTAAGCCGCACTTGGATCATCTTGAGAAACTTAATTATGAAATCTGGAGCTTTATCTTTTGACCTTAAGCACTTAATGTCACACCCCGTAAATTCCCGGTTAGTATTCCAACCCATTCCGGTCATTTACTTTTAAATTTTATACGTTACGTTTAAATCTGACAGTTTACCGGGAAGTTAAACTGCGTAAAAACTGAAAAACGTCATCGGACGCGTTCCTGCATCGATTATTAATTAATTTAGGCTTAATATGAGATATTTTAGCTTTCTTGAGTGTTTCGTGATTTTTAATCACTTCCGATATAAATTTTAGGGTTTTATCTCTTAAATTGCGTTTTTTTCTTTGTTGACAACAGATCCCGGAAACTCGAAATCTTTTTGTGTAAACTCAAGTTATCGATAATCTTTATACCCTAAGCCCAAAAAATTTTTGTTCATACCCTCCCATATGACTTATGGAAGCCTAAAACCTCCACCAATGTCACATGCACTTGAATTAATCATTTATACTCACTAAATCAAAATTTGAATTCTTGACATGCATGTGAAGGAAAGTGACATCTTTGTTGCCTAGTAACTTGCATGCATGCCATCTCTTACACATCACATGCAAACTTAGACCTTTGACTTCATTTGACTAAGCTTAAGCCTTAAGGAATGAACCATAGACAAATTTTTTGAACCAAAATGGTCCTTGTGACCTTGCTCGGCCGAAACCACCAAGACACACACTCTTGGTGTGTGTTGGTACGTGTGGGTGCACCAACTTAACCTAAACTTATCTTTGGCGTCTTATATAATATAATCTCATCTTATAACTTAGGGTTACATATCATTTCCAAAGTCCACCAACAAAAACACTACATCTCTCTTCCCCGTCCCTATTTGGTCACGCACCCACCAACACATACCCAATTCTTAACTTTTGATTTTCTAGCAAGACCCAATATTCAAAGTTATTCCTAGTTATATTAGGTTTTGTGAACATTAGTTCTTTGATTCAGATTTTATAAAATAAGGTTTGCAAGATTATTTGGGGTTTTATAAATATTTAGTTTTGAGTATAGATCTTGTGTTTTCATTACTTGTTCTTCTTGATTTGTAAGTCTTCCTTGATCTTTGCTTGGTTTCATCTATATCTTTATAGATCTATGTTTATTCATAAAGGATCATGTGTTTGTGTTATTTGTACAAAAGAATAAAAATTAAATCTTGTAATCTTTTATATGTGGAAGTAAAAATTGTTACAACTTTATGTTTATGTTTCATATCATGTTCTTGGTGAGATTGAGGGTTGATGAGAGTTGTAACAATGGAGATTAGGTTGGATTGGTTTAGTTTTGTGGGTTGGTTATTGGTGAATAAAGATTAGGGCTAGATTAGGCACTAATATGCGAGTTGGGTTGATTTTTGGTCGCATTTAGGTAAAACACTCTTGCTGTCCCGAAATGGTTTTGAGCGACCTAAAAATGTTTTCTTTAGGCGTAAAAGTAGTTTTTGAAGAGCTCGTTTCGAATAGATAGTTTTTCACATATCGCACTTTAAAATTGGATTTAAAACGGCCAAGTTATAAAAAATGAAACGTGAAATGTTTTTCGGCAAAACCGATGAATAGTGTGCTAATGTGAATAGTAAAAAGGGTATTCGGACACTTTCGGATATTTTTGGACTTTCTAAACACTAGCGAAACATATAGTAACACATATATATATATTAGCATCATTTGAAGATGTCATTAACGTATTTTAGGAAAAGCGTAAGGTTACTAAAATAGTAAGTTTGGTAAAAACTAGCGGAACGGACCTAGTAGTTAGCGGATTATGGTTAGTATAGCACAATTGAAAAATATGGAATTTAACAATATAGGGGAGGTATTTACATCTGGAAATAACACTTCTAAAATAGAAACTTTCTATAAATAGTAACTCTTTGTAAGTGTCGGGATTTATCATAGATGCTATAAATTTTTCTAAGCCTTTTATTACTAAAACGCAAGCACACTTAGATGCTTTAAATGATGAACATAGATGCTTTACTTGTTTACTTTTCCGAATGCTAAGTCATACCTCTTTTATTTAATCTAGGTCTCGGCTAGACCTCATTATATTTCTTCGTTGTTGTGATTATCGCTTATCCTTATTAAGGTGAGTTCATAGCCCCATGTTTTTTCCGAATTACAAATGCTTTATACTTTAGGGTGAGAAATATTGTTTGCTTTTTAAATTGGACACAAGTTCTTTATGTGAGTTTTACATGTTTATATGTTGCCTAAGTTTGCTTACAAACCCACTACTGCCTGAATTATCATGAACTGTTAATATCTCGACCGGGGGACCGGCTGAAGGTGAGCTGCGTTAAGTGAGTAATTAGATCTATTGGGACTTTTTATCCCTATCTTGGTCGAGTAGCGCTCACTGTTCGATTTTGCCAAGAACAAACGGATATATATCATGTCGATGTGCGTTATGGTGGTCTTTGGTTTGGGCACCGGTTAAGGGCATGAATACTATGTGACAGGATGTAATATACCCTATTGATTATTAGCTTCAGTGTCATGAGCTTAGCGCAACAGTAAATACTTTTATGTAATGTTGTATCTGTTATAGTAGTCGCATACGTTTTGAAATCTTGTGGTCCACTCTTGTATTAACTTAAAATTTATGAACGTTACACAATCCTTATTTGTTGTAGTTTTAAAAATGTTTTTATAGGTGCTTGGCTTGGCTTGATTCTTGATGCTAAATGGAGTCTATGTGCTATGTGACTTCGCCAATTTCAAGACCTATCTATTATTTACTCGTTGTCATTATCAAAACTTTGTTATGCTTCTGCTACATTTAACTAAAACATTATTGGTTGTAAAACTTAATTAATATTTTCTTATGCAACGAGCACAACTTTTTCAAACGTCCATGATTAGTGGTCGTTCTTTATTTATTTGTGTTCAGATTGTATATTTTGACGTCACGCCTCGGGCATGTATTTCGACCAGGCCCCGTCTGGGGGCTTTGTCATTAACCCATGTAAATCGAGAAAGAGTAATAATCGAGAGTAATCATCAACAATGACGAGGATGTACTTCTTTCCATTAACACTTGCAACACGCATTGGTCCACAAAGATCCATGTGCAAAAGATAGAGTTTTTCTTGGTTGGTGTCTTCAGATTTAGGTTTGTGGGATTTCTTCTTGCTTTTCCCCATTGCACAAGCAGAACACAGATGGTCCTTTTTAAATTTTAGCTTAAGGAGACCTCGAACAAGACCGTGTCTAGCAAAATGGTTGATTGCACCAAAGTTCAGATGAGACAGACGTCGGTGCCATAGCCAGGACTTAGTCTTTGAGGCTTTTGACAAGAGACATATAGCAGAAGACGTCATCATATCTCCAACTGACAGAGTATACAGATTATTGCCTCGAGATCCGGTTAATAGATCAACACCTTCTAAATTTTGAATGAAGCAGGTGTGTTGACGAAAAGCAACTTTAAGGTTCAAATCACAAAATTTCCCAACGAAGAATAAGTTGTGTCCAAGTCCTTCCACATAGTAAACTCTTGAGATCGTAACATTCCCAATCTGATAATCACCATATCCTAATATCTTTGCCACATGATCATTTCTGAATTTGATTGTACCCAAAAACTTATTGACGAAATTGGTGAGCTGAGAGCGATCTCTGGTCATATGCTTGGAGCAGCCAGAGCCCAAATACCAGAGAAAAATTTGGACGACCTGCAGTCATCAAGAGAGAAAGATGGAACACCGAAAATTATGGATCCCTAAGATTGGCTGGGTTCCTTTTTGTTAGCAGATACAGATTTAAGAACCTTAGATTTGCTAACAGGAACATTAGTTTTAGATTTCCTAGGTTTCCTTGAGTAAACCAATGTTACAACAGGCTTAGGTGTTTCATTTTCTAGAGAAGTTGGTTTCCTAAGGGGTACTTTAGTAGTTGTGGTAATCCTAGTTAAAGGGCACGCATTTCCTACTATAGTAAAGGTGCGACCTATAGGTCTCTAGATGTATCTAATATTTGTAAACACCTTTCCTGTTGGTTTCTAAACTTTTCTCTTTGAACTTTGCTTAACAGATTTAGATTTATTACGAGCATTCACATTATTGATAAAATCAAGAACACACAAATCATGATTATCAAAACGCATGCAACCATTACACTTAACACATTTAAGTTTAGAATTCGCATTAAGCTTAAAATGCTGCATATAAGCAGTTCCTTTAGGTTTAACAATACAGTCTTTATTTTTCAAACTAGATTCAACTTTCCTAGGGTGAGCTTTTACTTTATTCTTCTGAGTACTACTTGGTGTTTGTTGATTCTTATCTTTCTTTGTATTGCCTGAAGGCTGTGATCCGCTAGCACTAGTAGACGGTTTTACTCGTGTAGAAGACAACATAGGTTTGTTAGAAACTAGGTTTGATGTAGAGGCTATTTTGGTGATTGTGTATTCTGAGGATGTGACGGGCTTAGTGAATCTAACTCTTTTGTCCTTGTTCTTTGGGGTCACAGCCACTAATTTTCCATCAGTATTGTTGACACTCGGGCAGGTTTTACGGATGTGTGTAAGCAACTCCTGAATTAGTTTAGCATAACTACAGGCAGATTCTAAGGAATGATCTAGTGGATATTTTGATTTAACATGTTCAACTAGATCCCTAAGAACTGTAGCTTCTTCTTGAGTGTGCTTAATATAGGCAGAGTGAGCTGTCCTTTTATTCAACAATTATTAAGCATTTATGGATCACTAGGGTATTTTGTAACATCGTTATCAACTAGAGATTTTCCTTTAAGTTTCCTTAAATCATCCTTTAGATCTTTAATTACCAAAACTTTTTCTTGAAGACTAGCATTTAAATCAGAGATTTCCACAGACTTTAGATTTACTTGATTAATTAAATCATTACATTGTTCTTTTGATCGAATACGTGCTGGTTTAGTTATAGGTTTGTTTTAAATGCTCATTCTCAGCAATAAGTTTGGATACCCTATGATCCAATTCAATATTAATTGTTTCAATCTCTTCTAAGTCCTTTTTAATCTTATCCTCATTCATTTTTCCACTAAGATATTTAATTCTCTCTTTCAACTTCTTTATGACTGTGTCTTTCTCTTGGGACTGAGCTTTCAATTCATTCAATTCAAACAACTGATCAAAACTTGCAGCACTTTGATTGGAAACAAAATTGTTCCTTTGAAAAATTTCCTGATTAAGTTCATTATCAACTTCTAAAGAGATGCAATGTTTTTCAAGAGTGGTAAAACTTTTGAATAGTTTATCATAAATCTCTTTTTCAACGAAATCATTTTTGTTGAGAAGCTCAGTCTCAAGTTTGAGACACTTTTCACATTCATGCACATTCACAGAAGCAATATTCACAGAAGAATTCACAATAGTGTTCACGATATCTTTGCTAATAACTTGTTTCAAGAGTCGTTCGTTTTCGTTCAAAACTTGATTCAGTTTAACTTCAAATGTTTTTGACTCTAAACGATGTTGTTCCACAGCCTGTTCTATTTGATGGAAGACATTTTGGACTTCAAAAAGTTCATGAATCAAATATTGATCGAATGTATTAAATAAGTCCTTCAGAGCTTTTACAAATGGAATTATTTCATCCCTAAAACAAGCTTTTGTATGTTCGAACCCCCACGAGCCTTCAGTGATGGTTGTGGGTGTGGTTCTTTCTTTGACAACCATGTCAAAACCAGCAAGATGGTATTTAAGTTTCTTCAAACTCGTATTAACCATGCTGACTTTAGGAAGTTCTTTTGGAACCTCAACTTTGGTGGGTCTACTAGAAAGAGTGGATTCTGGAGAATTCACAGAATTCGTAGTAAAACTTTGGTGGTTCAAGCTTTTGTGGAACAGATCGTGTTTCAAAATCTTGAGAAAGTTGATTAAGGACAGCATAATCGACTGGTGTATTATTAACTTTCTTTTTTAACATCATAGGATCTTGTTGTTTTAAAAGCATTTTTGAACGACTCTCTTTAGCAAGCAGTAGAGTCTCTTCGGAGCAGGAATCACAATAGCACTAGTATTCTTAATGACATTACCATCATAAAGCTTTGGTTCCAAACTGCTGTGCTTTCTTTCAGATAGAAAGGAGGGGGAATTTAATAACCTTGGAGCTTGTTTTGTTGTTGATCATAGATAAACATAAGGTTTGTCAAGATGTGAACAGTTTGTGCGGATTGATCTCTTTTAAAAACAATATTATCTAGCTGTTTGATCCTCTTTTCTAACGCAATCTCTCCATCGATGTTCCTTGATTCTTCTTTCTTAAAATCATTTTTTAAAAGAGTAGCCGTTTGCATTAAAGATTCCTTTTCTTTTAAATGTTCTGAAAGAGTTTGTTTAAGTGATCAAATCTCTACAGACTGTGCACTTGAATATGAAGCGATATCATTACTCCGTAAATCAACATTTTGTCCTTCTTTCAAAACTTTAACTTGTTCCTTATATCTTTTAAACTCAGCAGTTAAAGTATCATTGACACTTTTATTTTCCAGATTTATCTTGGTACATATTAAACTATTGGTTTCTCAAATGTTCAATCACGATAATATCAGTGCATCTTTATTGTGTAGACTAGTGGAGTTTGAATTCTGAAAAGTGACTTTGTGATTTCATTCACATACTGAGAATAAGGAATGATATTGCTATCATGGTTATTTCAGTCTCTGAGTGGTTCACAACATTCAACTGTTCTGAAGACGGCATCGCCTGCACAGCTTAATTGATCATATTATTATTCATATTATCATGATTGTGTACCTCAACAAGAGCATCTAAACCATAATGAGATAAATTCACCATGAGAGCAACTTTGGCAGTGTTGAGTTCATCACATTCAGAGTCATATGTGTCCAAATCATCAGCTTGATAAGCAACATTGTGAGTAATGATAGTTTATGTGGCTTGACCTTCTAGAATTCCTAGATCTGCCAAAAATGCAAGTTCCTCTTCATGTAGAATTTGACCACTTGCTTGAGTTGTACCAATAACTCTTATCTTTAACAAGATCATCCCGTTCCTCTTTGTTTAGTGCATTGTTTGGACATGATGGCCTTCCCCTTTGCAGTTGTAACAGATAACAGTCTTTGTTTCCCAGAATTGCTTCGCTTGCTCATGGGAGGTGTATGTCCTTGTAGTACCCGACAGCTCTAAACTAGTTTGTTCCCCTGAATTGGTTGTTAGGTTACTCTTCCATTATTAATGGTTGTTTAGTTGCTAGGGTTTGACGAATTCCTCAGCTGTTTGTTGGTAGTAGGGCTAGCGGACAGTGATACAGCAAGTCAAGAAGAATCTTTGTGATTGATGTCATTCCAATGGGATCATCACCGTTCTGGAACACTAGAACAATTAGACCCGAGTCTTGTTGGGAAAATTCAGGTTGTTGGTTAATTAAGGGAGCATATTCCAATTTACGTATAGATGATGATGGAGAATAAACGTTATGGTGAATTGATGATTGATAAATCAATGGATGGATAAGTGATTGAAGGGATGGTTGTTGATATTGATTATTGTGAGTATTGTTGATAAGGTGAACCACACTGTGGAGACTGATATGGTGAAACTTGTGGTTGAAATTGAGTGTTTTATTGTATGAGTTTTGATGAGTCTGATAAGGAGACTGGGTCATCTGATGGGTTGCAACCAAAGCAAGCGGATCTGAGTTGCGTTCATGCATTAAACGAAACTCATTTGCATTGTATTCATGTTTTTGCCACAAGTGAGCATGAAGCTTGTTCTATGTTAGTTATGTGCAAATCCCGAACAAGTTTGATATCAGTCACAAATTTGCTCCACTCAGGAGGAAGAGTATTCAAAAACTTGGTGTTCACTTGAAATTATTCCAGTTTCATATTGTAAATGTTCATGTCATTGAGTAGCAGTGAAAATTCAAGTAGAAAATCTTGTTCGAATTTCCCCCTTCTTATAAGCAAAACTTATCGAATTCATCATAAAGCTTACACTCTTTTCCTGTTTCGTCAATGAAGTTCCTTGCATGAGAAGTTGAATTATTTCCCAAAGTTCCTTGGCGACTTTATAATTGCTAACCAATGCATAGACCTCAGGTGGTAGTCCTTGAAGAATGATATTTTGTTGCATTGATATCACAATCAGCTTGAATTGCTTCCGTAGCAGATATATCTCAGAATATTTCTATTGGTTCTAGTAATATTTTCTCAATGAGGCCAATGAGTGGACCTTTTTCAACGGATTCAAGGATCATCTCGTCCTGTTTCTATTTAACATTGTATAGCTCATTCTGGCTTTTCCAAGAATCTACTTATCCTTTTCCAACATAGTGGACGATTCGATTAGCACCCGAAAGAATTGCTTTGTCAAGCGGAGTCAGTTCATGAGAAATTTGTATGTTGAAAGATTATTGTTTGATTGAGCGGTGATAGAAAGTAATTGTGTTTGTGGGTGTTGTCTTTTGTGTGTATTAGGTCTTGAAACTACACGGGATTTTACAATTCTTGACAAAACCGAGAAAACAATTGAGTGCTTCACGGGATTTTACAAGTCAAAGAAATAAACCATATAATTTTAATTAAGCAATTTGAGTTTTAAGTTTATGTTGCAAATTCGGTTAATTAAGCAAATTGTGAATTCGGGTGTTACTAAGAAATTTCAAATTAGGGTACTTCTAAGTAATTGCGAATTCGGATGCTACTAAAAAATTGCGAATTCGGATGTTACTAAGAAATTGCAAATTCGGGTACTTATAAGTAATTGCGAATTCGGGTGCTACTATCAACTACTAATTCTGGTGATACTGAGAATTGCAAATTCGGGTGATACTAAGCAACTGTTATTTCGGGTGATACTGAGAAATGCAAATTCGGGTGATACTGAGAAACTGCTAATTCGGGTTGTGACAACCGTGATTTAATCAGGTTAGTGATACCTTTAGAAATGGCTAAGGGTTCATTTTATGTGTTTAAGTGTTGTGCTATGTTATTTTATGTGTGCTAAGAGGTTTACATATGTGCATGCTATCATTTTAGAGGTAAATGATTATCTTATTTTGTGTGCATATGAGTTTGGTGTTAAGTATTCCATTTGTTCACGTTTGTGGTGATAAATGAAATGAAGACGGTTGATGCATTGCTACGTCAATTCTTGGGTTTTAAGAGTTAAATAAAATAATAAAGAAAAAAAAAAAAAAAAAAAAAAAAAAAAAATAAATTAAAAAAAAAAAAAAAAACGTTCTATAAGTAGGTGTAAGTTATTGGAAAGATAGCAGGGTGAGTGAAATATGGAAGTTGCAGTAAACATTTCTATTTAATAGAAAGTAATTATGAATTGAAAAGTTATTTTTAGATAGCTGTAAGTAGGTTTATGTAAAGTTTACCCAAATTAGCTTAGGTTTTTATGAAAACTTAAGGTAATGAAGATAATTATGTAAAAAATAATAATTAATAAAAAAATATATATAAAAAAAGGAGAAAAAAATAAAAGAATTTTTTTAAGAATCTTAATTGTATAAGGAAACCAATAATTAAAAAGTCATATATATATTTTTTTCTATCCCTAAACCCTAAAACACTTTTTTCTCCCCTCTCTTGGGTGTGTTGGTCGAAATCATCAATAAGAAACCATCAAAAAATTTTGAGAAATTAAAGAAGGATCGTAAGGATCAAGGGTTAAAAGGTTTAATCCTATAATTCCTTTGTATTGTTAAGTCTTTTAATTAATATGTAACAATTTATTTGGTAGATCATTAGGGTTTTAAAAACTTCTGTATTAAAGTATGTATTAATCATGTTAGAGTGTTTAGATTTAATTAGGATCATATTGGTGTAAATGGTTAGGGTTAGATCGCGTTAATTTATGATTTAGAGTTGAGCAGATTTTAGGTCTGTTTTCAACTGATGATATCTTGATGATAGAAACGTGTTTTGATATGATTCAAAGCTAATTAAAAAGTTCAAAGAGTCTATTTTTCAAAAAGTCTGGCCTCGATTGATTTGGAGTTTTGTAACTTAGATAAATATTGGTTACAAGAAAAGTTGTCAAAACCGTACAATAAATGTCAGAATTATGTATGTTTTGGGTGGGTAAAACCTATACTTAAAAATAGAATTAAGCTTATCCCTTCTACGGTAGTTAAGTTCCATATGTCTATTGATAATCTGTGAACATTATTCCTCTGAATGAAAATGTCTAGATATGGTAGTTAGAGTGATATATTTTGGTGTGCAATAGATGATTAGGACAGTTTTGATGTTGATTTTATTTGAGCTAGTTACACATGTAAAGTAATACTGGGACAATCACAGGTAGTTATATACTCATTAAAGAACATGTGTGATTTTTGGTTAAATTATGAAGGTCATTAGTAAGGTTTTGACGTACTGTAAAAGAGACACTAAAATTCTGCAATTTCTGATTTAATTATAGTAGCTAGTGTCTAAGTGTTGAATAAGATGTTTAAGTTGGGAATGGGTGTCGGGGAGACCCTGTTGGTTAGATAAAACCCTTAGGGACATCATCATAATGTAGTACATGGATAGAGCTTTTATCTTGGTCGCCGTGTAACCGGGTTTATTTATTTTCTATATTAGTTGGTGTTGAGATTTAGAAGCTTGTTTGAGTATGTCAGGTGTGTTCATGTACTATATTTTTCACTTTTGCTTTAAATTAGGATGGAAATGATGCAAATGGATTTGAAATGTTCTAATTACTATGATTATGTGTCTTTATTTTAAAAGTGTATGGAATTTACTTGGCTATTGTATGTTACGTGCTAAATGCTTATGTGTATTTGGATCGGGGGTAACGTTCCTACCCATGTGAAGTGATGGTTTTAATGGATTGGGGGTAACGTTCCTACCCAAGTGTTGATACTTGTTGGATCGAGGGACACGTTCTGTTCCCATGCTCGATATGGTTACATTTGCATGTTAGCTTTGATATATGGTAGTACTGTAACTTTTATCTGCCATGTTTGCATTAATCAAGTAATTGTTTACAAGCCTTTATTTTCTTGTCTTAAAAATCTATGACTCTCACCAACCTTTGTGTTGACGTTTTAAGCATCATTTTTAGGTAACCATCTTGAGGATGTTGAAGTTAGGAAGAGTGGCTAGTGAGACCGTAGGCTTGCATGCGGAGTCATTCTCCTAGAGATTTTATTTATGTCATTTGAATTGTTTGATACTTGGTTGTTATTTGATTGTTTAGACTCTTGGATTATGTTTCCTTGCGACATGACTTTGCTAATCGATTAATGCAAGAAAATTCTTTTTTTTTTTTAAAAATAAATTCTTGTGTTAGATATTGTCATGACACATTATGTCTCATTTGTTTATCTATTTCATTTAGTTCTCTCTATTGTTGACACCATTGTGTTGTGATGATATCTATGATGTTACACCTCGTGTTTCCGCCTAGGCGGGGTGTGACAGATTGGTATCAAAGCCAATGTTTATAGAGAAGTAGGTGGTTGAGCCTAGACTATAACCTAAGGGTCCTTCATGTAGATGCATTTAGGGCTTAAGTGTTTAATGCTATAACTGCTATGTTTCCCCTCTATTTTTACATAGCTTATATATCTCGTATTTTGTAGTTGTCAATTTAGTTTATTTTGCCTACCATTATTGTATGATATGTATTGACTTTCTTTTTACTTTAGCTTTAGCTATGTTTTTTTACCCACAGTACAGAAGTCTCGTTGGGGAACCATTTTTCCCAAACTGGAATTAAGCGTTTATAAGGAGCCTCTTGTGGAACTGAAGGAGATAGGATAGTTGATCGTTTGTCGGATGCACGTAGTAGAGCTGGACCCGCGGAGTCGAGTGATTCTTACGGAGGCAAAGTTAAATCCAAGCGAGGCCCAGCATAAGTTTATCCCGTCCTTTACCTCGTCATGTTGTTATTGATTATTTCTTTTGGATATTTTGTATTTTGGGAGTCGTTGCGAGACTTTCGTTCCTTTATGTCGTTTCGATTTTATTTTGATATAAGTAAGTAGTTATTTGATGGAGCATCCTTTATGTGTTAAGTTGGAGTGGTTTAAGATGTGCAATGTGGTATATATGCTTATATGTGAATTATGATTAAAATGGGTAGTCTTGGAAGTAGCACACGTGTGTGAATTGAGACACTTATAATTTGGTGCAACAATAATTATAAAGGCATCACACACGTAGACTTGTGACCATGATTGCATTTATTTATGTTTGGTTGTAAGGTGGTAGTGTAATATGTTTTTTTATATGTGTATTCATGATAAGGATGATGGTATGGGTAGAGAATTATTCTCTTACACTAATTGGAGGATATGTTAAGTTGAGTTGTATAGATAGTAAGTTTCCCTTCTATCTAGCATTTGTGGATACCTAGTATTGCTATTATTGTAGTTGCTTGTTGCTCGGTTGTTTGTTCGGATTTCTTAAGTCTAAGCTTAGCATCCCTTCATCGTACTTTGTTAGTAAGGATACCCGATTTTTCCTATTCGACATCTTGATGTATATTGTTTGTTTGGATATGCTCTTTCGGATATAGGCGCGTTTCGTTAGTTCTTTCATTGCATTGATTAGTCATATGAGTATCAAAGGTTTCTCTTACGCACTAATTGTTCCTAACATATTAGTGTGGATCATTACTCCCTTCTTTGTATATCCCTTGGTTTTTGTAACCCGTTGGCGACGTGTTAGTATCGATGCCTATAGTTTGCTTGTCGATTGTTATTTTGGATAAGTCTTACGTTTTTTTCTTTTGAGTATGTAAATGTCGGCATGTGATTTCTTGTACGAGTTGTTTGATTTATTTTGAGTATATGGTTATGGTCTTCTTTCTTTCGTTTTCAAATATAGAATTTGTGTTAGGGTCTGTACGGTGTTGTACGATCCTTGTGGTTTATGGTTGGTCTTATGTTTTGAAGTAACATATTTTATAATTGATGTCTAATTATAAAAACCCTTTGGAAGTATTGTGTTGTTGTTTGGAGAAAACTATGTTTAAAATGATCTTTGTAAATAGAATATGTTTAAATGGCCTATGCAATTAGGATATGAAAATTGTTGAGTGGTTAAATAAATTTTATTTTATTATAAAAAGCAGGTTTAAAGTGATTCGTAGTGGTAAGGTACGATACACCATTAGATAACCATCTCTAGATTTTTAATGGACAACAGAGCATGGTATTTTATTAAGATTACATTTTAAGACAATTTCTATTTATTATTTAAAATGATTTTTGTACTTAAAGTAATTTCTTTTATTTTAAATTGATTTTATGAAAAACATTAGTTATTGGTCTTTCGGTAAAGCGTAATTGGTATAAGTGATTTTCCGACTTTCGTATTGAGTTTTTTATGTGTTCTTATATGTGGTAGCCTATTGATTTTTTTTCGTTCGCGTGTTCACTCAGTGCATATACGTATCCTTTCTTTCAAAGGATTCTTATGTCATTTGATCACGTCTATTTGCATATGTGGAATCTCCTATATGCATTCTAGATTTTGACTTGATATTTGTTTTATTATCCTATTACGATTGGTTCAATCATACCTTTGGGGGTTAGTTGATAATGTTGGTGTTATGAAGTTCTCGAATGTGATGTGTGGGGAATGGATGGTTGTCCAAGAGGAGTTTATGATAGTATGTCATGAGAGGTGGCTAGGATACGTTGGAAGGTGATGAGATAATTCGGGTTTGGTGAACGTTACTTCAATGAGTCGTGTGAAAACCTTAATGAACACAAAGGTAGATGAACGGAATTGAGTGATATTTTTATCATACAAAAATTTATTGATGTGTTTACGAAAGTCTGTATCGATGACCACCGCAACGACAAGTTGTGTAGTTTCCGCGTTACTTTTTGAATTAGTTCATGGAGCGACGTCGGTCGCGAAGTCTCCATATCGTCTAGCACCCTCGGAAATGCAAGAATTGTCTAAACAACTTCGAGAGTTGCAAGACAAGGGTTTCATACGACCTAGTCATTTTTCGTGAGGAGCACCTGTGTTATTCATGAAGAAGAAGGATGTTCTTTTGCACACTTTTGTGTATTGATCGTTAGAGGTGTCTGGACAAAATTAACTATTAAAAAACCGTTATCCACTCCCTAGGATTGATGACTTGTTTGATCAGTTACGAGGAGCGTGTCCTTTCTTAAAGATAGATTTTCGTTCAGGTTATCATCAGCTACGAGTGCATGTGGATGCAATTCCAAAGACCGCATTTCGAACGAGATACGAAACATTTATGAGTCTACAGTTATGCCTTGTTGGAGTTAACCAAGTGCACCAGTGGTTTCATGGACTTAATGAAGGGTTTGCAAACGTACTGAGGCAGGTTTTTATCGTATTCATTGATCGGACATTTCTGATCCTACTCCAAGACGAAGAGGAACATGAAGTTCTTTGAGATTAGTGTTGGAGTCACCGAGGAAGGAGAAGTTGTATGTCAAGTTTTCCAAGTGTGGGTTTTGGTTGGAAGAAGTGCATTTTCTTGGTCACGTGGTCAACCATAACGTAATCACGTGGACCCGAGTAAGAGTGGGGCAGTGAAGAATTGAATGATTATTCTTAGGATTGGCAAGTTACTACCGACGTTCATCGCGAATTTATTTTAGATTGTTGAACCCCCTTACTTCCCCAACTGAGATGAATCAGAAGTATGAGTGGAACGTAGAACAAGAAGAGGCTTTTCAGACTTCGAAGAATGATTTGTGTGATACTCGATAGCGAATGGTAGTGGTGGTGCGTTTGAGTAGGAGAGAGAGTGAAATCAAGAGAGTAAGAGGACATGCTACTGGAAGCCCAAAGTAAGGCGATCAAGCAAGAGAACGTACTCGCAGAAAGACTACATGGTTTAGATCAACAGATGGAAAGAAAAGGAGACGAGACTTTGTACTTTATGGATCGAATTTAGGTTCTATTGGTAGGAAGTATAATGGATGAGGCCCATGCATCAAGATACTTGGTACATCCGAGAGTAGATAAGACCTACTATATCCTTGGAGACATGTATTGGTAAGATTGAGCCACGTGTAGATAGGATATTTGCTTACCTTATGTTAGCAATTATCGAATTTGTTTAAGAGGTGAAGGCTGCAATGTCAAAGACTTTTGGCTTGCTGCAACAGTCTGAGATACTTAAGTGAAAATGAGATAGAACTACCATAGATTTTATCACTAAATTTCCAAAGGTCAATAGTAGCTGAGTATGATGTGATTTGGAGTGATGGTCTGACTAGACTGACCAGTTAGACTAATTTTCTAGCTATTACAAGAGATTCAAGATGTGAAGTTGGCTAGGATTTATATTGATGAGATTATAGCAAGGAATACGATTTTGTGCACGATCAACTCAGATTGAGATGGATGATTTACCTCGTGGTTTTGGCAGACACTGCAGAATGTGTTAGAGACGCAATTGGATTTGAGTACTGCTTAGCATCCTCAAGCGGATAGACAAAGTGAACATATGATGTAGACTTTGGAAGATATAATGAGGGCATGTGTTATCGGTTTTGGTGGTAGTTATCATTCGATCATTCGGTGTGCTCCATTTGAAGCTTTGTTTAGAAGGAAATGTAGGTCGCCTGTTCTATGGGCAGAGATTGGAAGGAGTAGTTTGACTGGACTTGAGTTAGTACAAGAAATGACTGATAAGGTAGTGTTGTAATGAAATCTCAAAGCGGGGAGAGATCTTCAAAAGAGCTATGCTGACAACAGGCGCAAACCGTTGGAATTTGAGGTTGGAGATCGTGTGATGCTAAAGGTGTCGCCTTGGAAGGGCGTGGTTTCTTTTGGGAAGAAGAGTAAGTTACCACGAAGGTATGTAGGGCATTTGATGATTCTTATAGGATTCGGTCATTGTCGCATTCGTTAAGATTGTGTATCCGAGGAATTGAGTGTTTACTTGACACGTTTCAGTAATTCTAATTCTTATAGTTCGTGCTTCAAACCTTAAAAGAAGTGTTTGGCGGATGCTAGCCTGCATGTGCCATTGGATAAGATTAAGGTTGACAAAACTCTTCGTTTTGTTGAGGAACCTGTAGAGATTATAGACCGTGAAATTAAGAGTTTAAAACGTAGTAAGATATCACTTGTGAAGGTTCGTTGGAATTCAAGTGTGTCCGAGTTCCTTGGGATCGCGGATGAATATATGAAGTTAAAGTTCCTCAGTTATTGTTTGATCGTTCGTTGAAACCAACTAGTTAATATAATTCCCCTTTTCGGGCGGGATTTCCATAAGGAGTGTTGTGACAACCGTGAATTAATCAGGTTAGTGATACCTTTAGAAATGGCTAAGATACTGTGACAACCGTGATTTAATCAGGTTAGTGATACCTTTAGAAATGGCTAAGGGTTCATTTTATGTGTTTAAGTGTTGTGCTATGTGATTTTATGTGTGCTAAGTGGTTTACATATGTGCATGATGTCATTTTAGAGGTAAATGATTATCTTATTTTGTGTGCATATGAGTTTGGTGTTAAGTATTCCATTTGTTCACGTGTGGTGATAATGGAAATGAAAGACGTGTTGCATTGCCATTGCTACGTCAATTCTTAGGTTCTAAAGAGTTAAAGCGTTTATAAGAAGTGTAAGTTATGGAAGATGATGTGAGTGATATATGGGGTATGCAGTAAACATTCCATAAATTAGAAAGTAATTGTGAAATGAAAGTTATTTTTTTTGAAAAAACTTTAGGTTTGATGATTAAAAATTATGTAAAAATATTATTAAAAAATATATATAAAAAAAAGAGAAAAAAATAAAAGAATTTTTTTAGGAATCCTAATTGTATAAGGAAACCAATAATTAAAAAGTCCTATATATTTTTTATCCCTAAACCCTAAAACACTTTTTCCTCCCCTCTCTTGGGTGTGTTTGGTCGAAATTCATCAAGGAGAAACCATCAAAAAAATTTGAAGAAAATTTAAGAGAAGGATCGTAAGGATTCACGGGTAAAAGGTTTAATGAACAGCTGCCTGTTGTGATTCAATCGCATACTGAGAATAAGGAATGATATTGCTATCACTGGTTATTTCAGTCTCTGAGTGGTTCACAACATTCGACTGTTCAGAAGACGACATCGCCTGCACATCTTGATTAATCATATTATTATTCATATTATCATGATTGTGTACCTCAGCAAGAGCATCTGAACCATAATGAGATAAATTCTCTATGAGAGCAACTTTGGCAGTGTTGAGTTCATCACAATCTGAGTCATATGCATCCAAATCATCAGCTTGATAAGCAGCATTGTGAGTAATGACAGTCTGTGTGGCTTGACCTACTGGAATTCCTGAATCTGCCAAAAATGTAAGTTCCTCCTCATGTAGAATTTGACCACTTGCTTGAGCTTGTACCAATAAAACTTTATCCTTAAACCAAGAATCATCATGTTTCCTCTTAGGTTTAGTGCACTGTTTGGACATGTGGCCTTCCCCTTTGCAGTTGTAACAGATAACAGTCATTTGTTTCCTAGAATTGCTTCCACTTGCTCCTAGAGTGTATGTCCTTGTAGTACCCGCAGCTAAAGAAGTTTGACTCCCCTGAATTGATTGTAAGGTTACTCTTCCATTATAAATGGTAGCTTGTTTCCTAGGGTTTGACGAATTCCTCAGCTGATTATTAGTAGTAGGGTAGCAGGAAGTGACAACAGCAATCAAGAAAGACATCATGTGATTGATGGCATCAATGGGATCATCACCTTTCTGGAACACTGGAACAATTAGACCCGAGTCTTGTTGGGAAAATTCAGGATGTTTGTTAATTGAGGGAGCATATTCCAATTGAGGTATGGATGATGATGGAGAATAAACGTTGTGGTGAATTGATGATTGATAATCATTGGATGGATAAGTGATTGAAATATGTGTTGATGATTGATTATTTGAGTATTATTAATAAGGTGAACCACACTATAGTGACTGATATGGTGAAACTTGTGGTTGAAATTAAGTGTTTTGGTATGAGTTTTGATGAGTTTGATAAGGAGATTGAGTCATCTGATGGGTTGCAACCAAAGTAAGCGGGTCTGAGTTGCGTTTATGCATTAAACGAACTTCATTTTCATGAAATTCATGTTGTCCCAAGTAAGCATGAAGCTGATCTATGTTAGTTGTGTGCAAATCCCAAACAAGTTTAACATCTGTTACAAATTTGCTCCACTCAAGAGGAAGAGTATTTAAAAACTTGGTGTTCACTTGAAATTGTTCCAATTTAGTAGAAATCATGTTGTCTATTCATCATGTATAGCTCCATTATGCTTTTCCAAGAATCATACATATCTTTTTCCAACATAGGTGGACGATTGTCAGCACCCAAAAGAATCACTTTGTCAGCAAGAGTCGTCATTGAGAAATTTGTATGTTGAAAGATTACTGTTTGATTGAGCAGTGATAGAAAGTAATTGTGTTTGTGGATGTTGTCTTTTGTGTGTATTAGGTCTTGAAACTACACGGGATTTTACAATTCTTGACAAAACCGGGAAAACAATTGAGTGTTTCACGGGATTTTACAAGTCAAAGAAATAAACCGTATAATTTTGATTAAGCAATTTGAGTTTTAAGTTTATGTTGCAAATACGGTTAATTAGGCAAATTGCGAATTCAAGTGTCTTTGAAAATTACCAATTCGGGTGATACTAAGAAAACTGCCAATTCGGGTGTTACTGAAAATTGCCAATTCGGGTGATACTAAAGCAAAACTGCGAATTCGGGTAGCACTAAATTGCCAATTCGGGTACTTAAGCAAAAACTGCGAATTCGGGTAACACTAAATTGCGAATTCGGGTAACACTAAATTGCCAATTCGGGTACAACACAAAATTGCTAATTCGGGTACCACTGGAGTTGCGAATTCAGATACAACTAAAAACTGCAAATTCGTGTAACACACGGACGAAACGCAAAATTTTTAAAACACAAAAAGACACCTTTTTGATTGTTTTTTACCAAAAATTCTTGTACAACTAGTATTCTTAAACCTATAGGTACCTTAAAAATGACAACTTTATGGTTTTTAAGCCGAAAATTTCAAAATCAAGATTTGTACTTTATAAGGGTTTTCAAAAACAAAAGATGAACAAAAATGAGTTTTTCTTTGATCCAAAGCAAATACACCTATATCCAAAGATACTAGATCAACTTTACCTAAGTAAATGATCCTTTAGTGTATGACTAAGCTTCAAAAACAAAAGAAAAAGAAGAAATACATATACGAAGTAAAAGGAAAAACCAACGAACTAAAAAGAAAACAAACACAAAACTAAACAAATCACTCCATGGCTTTTGATACTAATTGTAAAATACAAGTAATCTCTTAATATTCAAGTAAGAACTAGAGAGAGAAAGTGTAGAAGGATGGATGTATTTTAGTAAGAGAAACTAAATAACATGAAATGCATTAAGGTGAAAATGAGAATACAACCAACCAACACCATCTCCAAGGCATGGATAGGGTATTTATACTCCAAATATGGTCGGCCATGGGCCTTTTAAGGCTTTCCATGGGCCTTTGGGCCATATTAGCTTATAAAAAAAATATTGACTAACTACGGGCTGTGACTAGTTAATATTGGAAGTGACCGAGACTTTTCTTGTTCCTAACAGGTCGTTACAATGATAGATTAAATGGGTTGTTACAATGTTATAATGGTATTTATAAATTCCATAACAAACAAGTTTAAGAGTATGAATTTTAATTTTAAAACCTGGGTGCCCGCGCCTATCAACAACGGTGCATAGTGTTCGATAAAACTAAGTTGCTTTAACTTGTGTGCGCGTTTTTTTTCAAACTGAATTAGATTATGTTAGTATTACATAAACAATGTAGTTTCTGGGGACACGTTAGATTATGTCCTACATTATGTAGTCCATTCAAAATACAACTAATGTACATAGATAAAGATCGGTTTTGTTAAGAGATAGAAGTCGCATGGTATCGTTTGAAACAAACATTAGTTTCAGGAATTCAGACTTTTGAGGTTGCAAACTCTCTTCTAAGATAAAGACTTGCCATATTTTACTGTATTCTCTAGTCTACCCATTCTTTCTTTTGGGATGACTTATGATACAAAGTGTCTCTTTTTCTTACTAAAGACGATATGGCTCAAAAGATATGCAAAATCTAAAAGATCAGATGAAACGACGTCGTAAAACGCTCGCGACGCCAAAATGAGATTCTATATCCGAAAGAAGTGATTACTCCTTGGCACGTTCTCTCATCTAATTAAACACACATCTACATCTGAAAACACATTTACACAAACAAAAAAACCAGAAACCTCTACATCTAAAATACAAATGTTCGAACCAACGATTAAATACATTTAGATAGGCTTAGATCTGGTCAAACACAACACATGAAAAGCTCAAAACACCACCAAATCGACATAATCACCACCTAAACCACTAAAAAACCAAAGAAACCACCCAAACTTAAAACACCGTAGTGTTGGCGGTAGAATTAATTGGTGGTGGCGGTGACTGTGGTGTCGGCGGAATAAGCTGGTGTCCGTGGCTGACAAAGGTTTTTGGTTTAGAGAGAAAAGAATAGGAGGTGTGAAGTGTGTATTTGTGGTGTTGGTGGCGGATTCTAACACCACTAATACACCATGAAACCACCAAAACTCAAACACCAATAATAGATAAGGTGGTGTTGGTAGCGGATTCTACTGATGGCGGCGGCGGTGGAGGCAGATCTGCTGGCGATTAAGGTTTATGTGTGGGGGGTTGAGATGGAAAAAAGTGGTTTGTATGAGAGAGAGGAGAGAATGGAGAAAGAAGTTCTTGTAATCTTCGTTTGTGTGTTTTGTGTTACATCGTATTTATATATGGCCTGGTACTGTTACGATGATGATGATGTTTTAAAGGTGCTATTATATTTTTAATTAGAGTTGTTACTATAATAATGAGCTGTTACAATTTTTTTTAAATGAGATGTATCAATATTAGGTTGGGTTGTTATAAGTTTTTAAATGAGATGTATAAATATTAGCTGTTTAATTAGTTATACACGATGTTACAAGTTTTTTTAAATCTCAATTTAAGACGCGCGATGATCCTACGTGTCATTTTTTTATTTTTTATTTTTATATTTTTTTTGTAAATGTGTATAACTAACCAAATTGTGACACGTGTACATCAATTTGATCGCTACCAATTTGTAGCAATTTAAAAAGATATTTTGGAAAAAAAAATAAAGTGGGTTATTGCAGGATAGCTCTTTTCCCAATGGGTTAGTTATGTAATTTTCGCTTTTTATTTTGGGTTGTTTCAAAATACTAATCCGCTTTTATATTTTAATCAATCAAGCGTGACTATAGTGAAAAAGATGTGATGTGATTTGTGAAATGTATAGTTAGTGTGAATTTCTAACCGTGTACAATTTAAAAGTGAACTTATCATATGGAAAAGGAGGAGTATATATCCTATAAGCTTTGAAGTCGTAAAAGAGTTTTAAATTTAAAAATTGCTACAACTACATAAAGTAACATTCACAATGATGTGACATAACAATTGGATCACTTATTTACTCTTTTCATTTACAACTCTTTTTTATAACAAATTATTTTTACACCTCATTGTGTGGATGATTGTAACTTTGTGTGGTTCTAGCTAGGGATGGCAACGGGTCGGGTTTGGGTTGTGTTTTAGTGAACCCGTACCCGCACCCGTTTATAATTTCTAAACCCGTATCCGCCCCAATACCTGATGGATACCCGGTTAGTATTATCCATCGATTTTTTGAGTTTACCTGCGGGTTTCGGTTATCCGCAATTGAATATTCGTTGGACATGAACAATGTAAGAAAAATATGATTTCGTTCATGGACAGTGTAAAAAATATGCTTAAGTATGAAGTGCAAAAATGATCAATACACAGTTACACTCTCATTACTATTGTAATGATTTCAAGTTAAATAATTATGTACACAAGTTCAATGAATAATTAAATGATTAAATAAACAAACAATCAATGTATTAAAGATAAAATAAAAAAGATAAAAGAAGAACCTTAAGACATAAACTTCGAAGATGAAAGAACTGATACGAGAATTGAAGAGTCACGCGTGACTAATATATGGTTGATAAAAATAACTTTTAGAATACAAGTAGTCAAATATTTTGTACAAGGCTAGGAGCCCAAATTGGCCTTATATAAAATTGGCAATAAAAGCGAGTACTGATTCGGGTAAACAGGTACGGATACGAGGAGACAAGGTATTACCAGAACCCGCAACCGAACCCGTACCCGGGAAAAAAAGAATATTTCTACCCGAACATGTATCTAAACCCGCCAACCCGTCCTCGAACCCGACCCAAACGGTTCGGGTTTCGGCTTTCCCCATCGGTTTCGGGTGCTTTTGCCATCTCTAGTTCTAGCACTTCTCTTTAAGTTTATACAAACTCACATTCATGAAACTTAATTTTAAGTTGTGAAGTTGTAAAAGATATTATGTTTTTAAATTTCACATTTTGTTTAAAACCAAGCCTTTTAACATCTTATCTAATTCTTCATAATGAAACTTTATATCTTTATTACCTTTATATATAATAGTGAAGCAAACGATAACATTTTGAAGGGGTAAAAACGACGTCGTTTGCATGTTGGACTGGGCCGGTTGTTTGAAGGGGCAAAAATGACCTCGGGTTGGGCTGGTTGCGAATGGACCAGGTAAGATGATGTCGTTTTGGTGCAACAATTACGTTGAAATAAACGACGTTGTTACTATTTTCTCGGTCACACCTACCGGCTTCACACATAGACACAAAGAGAACGAACAGACGTTCCATTACTTGTTTGTAAAATAATTATTAATAATTGCGCTTATATCACGAAACTCAATCTTTTGTAGATATATATTGATTGATAAAAAAAGCTTAAATACTTAATATCTACATTTGCTACATGAAACTCTAATTTTTAACATACTAAATAATAATTTGTTACAAATATATTTATTCCAGTAAAACTCAAACTTTTATTATTATATCTATCTATATGTAAAAGTTATATATTATGATCATTAATACTTGCTTTTAACTCAAGTGTTATATTTTATTTGTGAAACTATATTATAATCATTAATACTTGCATTTAAATCATTTTCTATATTAATAGGTTTTAGCACACCAAGACATACAAATATAACCATGTTCGATTTAAAATTTACTAGACAACATCAAGCAACATGCGAAATAATTAAATCAAAACAAACCCGAAATTAAATAGATCTTTATTGCTAAATGAAATCAATCATGTTAAAATTGTTTATACAATTTTGGAGTATAATTAAACGCAATGAGCAAAACGCAACCTTGAGACAAAACGCAATGAGCAAAACACAACCTTGAGACAAAACGCAAGCTGTCCTTGGCAAAACGCAATGAGTAAAACGCAACCTTGAGACAAAACGCAATGAACAAAATGCAAGATCTTCTAGGCAAAATGCAAGATTTGTTGCGATTTGGGCAGCATAACGTTAAGATTTACTTTGATAAAGGGTCTTTAGTAAGCAAAACCCAATGACCCAAACACAGTGAGAGCAAAACGCAATGACCAAAACGCAATGAAGAACACCCTTTCAGTTAGACAAAACGCAGCCAAGAAAAAATCATCAAACTTTCTTGAAAGCTACAAAATGATGTTAAAACCACCTAGTAATGATGCAAGGGATAGATCTAAGTCCGAAAGTACAAATCTTTAACACTTTTAACCACAAACAAAGATCAAATCTTGATTTTTCTTGGTATATTTTTTGAACAACAAAAAAAAACACAAACAACCCCACGAATTTGATCTTGTTTAGCCACAAGAATCATACACAAACCCACTGCAGCTCTGCTGCCAATTGTAGGATCCCTTTAACACATACACTTCATATCATACATGGATCTAGATCAAGAAATATAGAAAGAGAGTGAGATGATTTCCTAGAGATAGAAAGAAGAGAGAGAGTGAGATGGGAGAGAAAATAGAAAAGTGAAATGTTTATTATGAAATCAACTTGCTTTTCCTAGGTGGAAAAGTTATTTATATACCCCGACACATTAAGTGACGTTCGGGATATTTGACTAGGACCTGGGATCGGGTTTTGCTTGGGATTAAACCCGAAACATATACAATATTAGATTAACTATCGAGCCCGATTCCCGATACATTTCTAATACAATGTTAACTAATTGATTGACCGAGACTTAAATACATAATGAACGAACTTCATGTTCGACTTAATATTTTGAGGCTAACAATCTCCCCCGAAGTGAGTTCATTGATGACACTCCTTCATGAGATCATGAGATTGCTTTTGTTGTTAAGCTCCTATGGTCTTGGTCTCTCTCTTTGTTATTTGTTGTAGGCTTGTTCCTTCATGCTTTGCGATCTTGACTTTGAGCCTTCGTCATTGTCTTTATCGTCTATGCCATCTTGCGATCTTGTGTCTTTGGCCAACATTTTCATACTATGCCTCATCTTGAAAGCTTCAAATCAGAGTTAGCGGAAGTCTTTAACTTTAAATCTTGAGCTTTCATGATAGATTGTCTTTGTAGAATGAGCATGAACATGTGGTATTGAATCTACTTTGCTTGATTGGGATACTGTCACCACCGTTTTAACCTGCAGGTTTACGTTAGTGATAATCGAGAAAATTGATTTGAAAATCAATCGACGTATTACCTGTAAAAGCGTTTTTGTAACACATCGGAAGTTTAAAGCTTTATATCAAAGTTCATCAACCGTCAATTCATTTACTAGACCAAATCGATATCCAATTGTCACAAGTTTGATTCATATAGAATCTCGCAACCAAGAGCTTGTTTGATACTGACTCAAGCAGGATTTCCATCTTCATTGTGAATACATAAGTATCACTCGGATGTTCTGGCAAATATCACAATGATATTGCGTAGGACTCTTGTTAACAACTTGTGAACTTGATGATGTTCAACAAGTGTTTGAAATGGAATGTGTCCTAACGAGATTTTTATTGATCTCTTGGCTCTAGACTCGATTAGTGCATTTTGGTTTTAGTACTCGGAGGCTTGAGCAGATTGCCACCTATTCAATATCAACGATCTCGGAATGAGATGTCAATAGATAACGTGTGTATCTCCGTGACAAATGAGACAAGTTTCTGTTGAGAGAAACCCGAATGGCTGGGAAGGGTTGTGCATTGCATCACTGGGTCCATGATGTCGTTTTCAATGTCAGCAATCAACTTGTGATTCTGACAGCATATGTATTGACCCGGTTTCTGCCTTAAGTTGTGTGGAGGGCTTCTTTCTTTAGACCCTTTATCCATACATTTCTTTTTCATTCTTCAACGCCTTCAATGCTTACCAGGACGTCATTACTAACACCTTGTTGTGATTGTTCCAGTGTTAGCTCAATCTTAGTCGGCATTATTCCCATATACATTCATCTCCAATCATACCTAAGGACTGCTATTTCTAACTTTGGATTATCCTTGGGTAGATCCTCCGGTTCTGGTTGGATCATAGGATTGATTCCTAACCTAACCACCTTATGACTTCAGAATCGTCGTGAAATTAAGATGTTGTTGGGTATAAGATCGAACCATAAAACCTTTTCTTACTGTTCAGCACATTGAGTCGATTAGATCATATTTTAAATACATTTTCTCCCCTTATTTTAAATAATAAACACTTAGTTTTTGAAATACCTTGTGATTAAAATATGTCTTGAAAATTCTGTGGGAGAAAATATTATCAGCATGAATGGTTTGGAACATTTTGATAATGTTTTGAATACATAAGAGTTGTCGTTGTTGATGTATCCAAAAACATTAAAACTTTGTTTTTCGAAAAACTCCCCCTCAAAAATATTGAGAAATTGTTGTCTTTTTAAAACATTGTGAGGGTTGGAGTGTTGAACACACAATTTTGAAAGATTATGAATTGTCATTGAGAAATTCTTGAAAAATTGTGTTCAACTTTTTGAAAAACCAAATGTTAGAGGACCCTTATCTTTCTAACGGTAAGGGTAAGCGCACTGATACGTACACTATCCTTTTTCTTGAGCTAAAAACATTGAATGTCTTGTAAGAACAACTCAAGACCGAGAAACGTTAATTTTCTCGTTGTGAGGATAAGTTATAAACCTTCCTTTATTTGAAGTCCGGGTTATGTACTGATATTTGCACATAAGCCATCTAGAAAATTAGAAATGACATGTTTTGAAACTATTTACAAACTCTCGCTCGAACTTCATTTACACACCCGTGTCAATGTTAATCGACATTTCTAAGCACGTAAATGTTATCGATTCCAAGAGACATGTCGAGAAGATTCTTTTTGGAAATTTTCTATTTTCAGATTTTGTATTTATATATTTACCTGTTGTCCTCAGCATTGCTATGTGATGGTGGAATAGTAATTCCAACTCTTGTCGTGATGTAGCTGTCTTGTTTGCTTAAGGAACAACTTTTGGAACCAGCTTTGAACTTGACTGTTCATTGTTGTGGTCTTGAATTGCGAGTTCTGAACGGTTATGATCAGAAGTCATTTGATGAAGAACGAGGCCTGAACTGATGTGAACAGACGTCATTTGACATTGATGACCGAGGCTTGAACTGCTGTGTTCAAACGTCATTATGTTGATCATCAGATCAAAATTCCTTGAAGCCCTGTTTTCTAAGATATCTGTCTTTTCTGCAACCAAACTCTGAGTCCTTCCTTTATAGGATTGAACAATGTACTTGTACTTAAGAGAGTACCTCCACTAACATCAAGAGCTTGTTCGCTTTCACATTGGTTAGTGATATCTTCTTTTGAACCATTTGGGGGTTCACTGTCAACCTTTGTTGTGCTAGAGGTGAATATCTTTCCGGTTGGAACCCATCTAAGACAAACAGTCTTGAGAATTCTACCCGTTGGTTGCCACCTAAGACAAGATCTAGGACTTGTTGTTTTCTCATGCATAGTGGAAGTCCTTTTTATTGAAAACCTATGTCCTGTTGGGATCTGTCTATTTGGTTTCGTTGCAACCCTTATTTGCTCTACGGGTTTGTTTCTGTTCGTTGTCTTATTGGATGGAACCTTAGCACGCGAGTTGACTTCTTTTAGGAATTTTGTAACACAAGAATCATGATTTGCATTAAAGACACATTTCTGACATGTCGAGCAAACAAAATGTTTAGAGTTAGAAAAAAATTTCTATAGTTCCTAGGGAGTGTTCTTGTGTCTTTTTCTTAGCCTCCTCTAGGTTAGTGATTATGATTATGTCATTTGAGCTATACCTAGAGAGATGGGTGCAATATGTATTGAGGTTTTGCATGGGCGATTCTCTTCTCGTAGGTAGATAATGTGTAGTGACTGGTTTTGGCAAATCGTTGTTCACATCAACTTGGGAGGCAAACCATGATTTTGAAATTTTAGGTCGTTCACGTCTTAAATCGCAGTCGGTTGTCTAAACATACTGATTGGTTTCTGTGTGGTTGTAAACTGGTTTCCCCAAGATGTTGGTTTTGCAACTTAGTATTCCTCACTATGTCAATTTAGTTTCCTTAACTCCATTTTTAATGCTGCAATTGCAAACCCCTTTTTCTAAATCTGAGCTAGTACATCAGCATTTTCATTAGACTTTTTGTTCAGTTGTGCCATTAAAGAGTCATTCTGGTCTTTGGTCTGAACTAGTGTCCTTTTGTAACTGCTCATTCTCTACATGTAATTTAGCCACACTATGATCCAATTCGATGTTTATTGTTTCAGTCACATCGATGTCATTTTTAACTTTGGCTTCATTACTTTTCTCTTTTAAAAATTGACTATGTTGCCCTGATTTTAAAACATTGTTTTCCATTTGTAGTTCAAGATTAATACAATGTGCTTCGAGTTTTGCAAAATCTTTTTGACACTGGGCAACAATCTTTTTAAGACAAACATTTTCAGACTCGAGTAATTGATTTAAGAGTTCAGTTGTCCTGTTATCAGTTAATTTAGCAAGCAAAGGACGTGTATCATAACATTGATCAACATTATGGTCAACCTCTCCTTCATTATTGGATTCAGTTTGCTCAGTATGTTGTTGTCCTGTAGTAGATACATTATCATCAGCAGTCATTTGTACCTCAGCCATTGGCTCTTCATCATATATGGGTCTGATGTCCGCATCATTCCCTGATCTGCTGCTTGTATCCTGCTTTTGTGATTTTGTCCCATTGCTTTCAATGATAACTGAACTAGCATCCAATGCATCCAGTGCATTACTCGTATCAATCTTTTCCTCTGTTGTCTGGATTTGTCTTTCATTCACCCTGCTGTCATACTCCATTTTATGCAGTGCTCTTTCATCAATCGACTTTTTGACATATTCCATGAATTAGACCAGTTTCTCATGGAATTCTGGAATATCAAGTTGAGTGTGTTGTAGAAAGTAGTTGCGTGTCATTACAATATATTCATCATTCAAATAGATCTTTGACTTGATGAACATCTGAAACTGTGTCTCGAGAACTTTAAGAGAAGCCATGGATCCAATCTCTTGAAATTCGTTGTTAATCAATTGCTTTTGAAGTTGGATCCATGTTTGGAACATCGTGCTGTAAAATCTCATAATTCTTGGACCACAGAGTGTTGCAAATGCGCGTCCGATATCCATCCTCGGTTCGACTTCTTTTAAGTCGTTGGTTTGAAGACGCTTAAGGGTGATGAAGTTGTTGAAAAGATACCATGCAACTTTCTTTTAATTTGTCTTAAATTAGTTGCATTTGTTGTTCTTCTAATTTCGAACACGAAGATAAGGTATCTTTCTTTTCCATTTTATCGTGAATTGAAGTGAAAAAGATTTGTTGGATCTTAAGTGGATGTGATGTGATTGATGTTGTGCTTTTGAATACAATAGTCCGTTCAGAGATTTTACAAGTTATGATTTAGACCGATAAATGTTAACGGGATTGTACAAATTCATAGAAACGTAAATGATTGATTGTTTGTTGTTTAAAGGTTTGATGTTGTTAGATTTTTTTTTTAAGTCCTTGTTTATGGTTTGTTTTGATTAGAAAATGATTATAGATTCCCAATTCGGTCAAATACCACTGTGCGCGGATATCGATCACGGGATTTTACAAGTCTATGATTAAAACCGATAAAGAGTTTAACGGGATTTTACAAAATCAATGGAAAACTGTGAGTGAGTAATTAATTGTCTTTTAAGTTCTTGTTTGTGGTTTAGGTTGATTAATTGTCCTCGTAGTCCGAATTAAAGTCCAAAGTCCTTCAAGTTTGTTTGTTTTGATGTTATGTTTTGATTAGACAATGATTAATAGATTCCCAAATTCGGTCAAATACCACCTGATGCGCGGTAAGGTCGAATTTTTTTTCGGGAAATTAGGTTTTCAATGGACAAAACACAGTCTTCTTTAGACAAAACGCAGTGAAGAGCCTTAGGCAAAACGCAGTCAAATCTTGAGGCAAAACGCAGTGAGCAAAACGCAACCTTGAGACAAAACGCAATGAGCAAAACGCAACCTTGAGACAAAACGCAATGAGCAAAACGCAACCTTGAGACAAAACGCAAGCTGTCCTTGGCAAAACGCAATGAGCAAAACGCAACCTTGAGACAAAACGCAATGAACAAAACGCAAGATCTTCTAGGCAAAACGCAAGATTTGTTACGATTTGGGCAGCATAACGTTGAGATTTACTTTGATAAAGGGTCTTCAGTAGGCAAAACGCAATGACCAAAACGCAATGAGAGCAAAACGCAATGACCAAAACGCAATGAAGAACACCCTTTCAGTTAGACAAAACGCAGCCAAGAAAAAATCATCAAACTTTCTTGAAAGCTACGAAATGATGTTAAAACCACCTAGTAATGATGCAAGGGATAGATCTAAGCCCGAAAGTACAAATTTTTAACACTTTTAACCACAAACAAAGATCAAATCTTGATTTTTCTTGGTATATTTTTCGAACAACAAAAAAACACAAACAACCCTACGAATTTGATCTTGTTTAGCCACAAGAATCATACACAAACCCACTGCAGCTCTGATGCCAATTATAGGATCCCTTTAACGCATACACTTCATATCATACACAGATCTAGATCAAGAAATATAGAAAGAGAGTGAGATGATTTCCTAAAGAGAGAAAGAAGAGAGAGAGTGAGATGGGAGAGAAAATAGAAAAGTGAAATGTTTATTATGAAATCAACTTGCTTTTCCTAGGTGGAAAAGTTATTTATATACCCCGACATATTAAGTGATGTTCGGGATATTTGACTAGGACCAGGGCTCAGGTTTTGCTTGGGATTAAACCCGAAACATATACAATATTAGATTAACTATCAAGCCCGATTCCCGATACATTTCTAATACAATGTTAACTAATTGATTGACCGAGACTTAAATACATAATGAACGAACTTCATGTTCGACTCAATATTTTGAGGCTAACAATTAACACATAATTTTAATTCAAACAAACATGTATACAAGATTCATTATAATCAAAACTCGGATAAAATTATTCATATAGAACTTTCAGATTTATACATATGTAAATTAAGTTTATTTAATTTAACAACAAGCATAGTATAAATATAAGAAATTATTACTAACAATTAATAATTCATAAGAAACATAAGTAAGAACACTTACATCTCTCTTGGATTGATTTGTGTTTGATTGATTCCCTGGACACTACTTATATGACCAGTCAA
Organism: Tanacetum coccineum; assembly: GCA_026074375.1. Classification (NCBI taxonomy): domain Eukaryota; kingdom Viridiplantae; phylum Streptophyta; class Magnoliopsida; order Asterales; family Asteraceae; genus Tanacetum; species Tanacetum coccineum. The sequence continues at coordinate 41,192 of BQNB010017955.1, forward strand.
ATAGCGAGAGATTCAACTACTCCAAATCAAACATATACCGTTTGATCTCTATTAGTATCCACCCTAGCGCTTTTGTTGAATTCCCTTTATTGACAATCTACACTACAACCCGTATGTGACTAGAGCAACACTCCAACAAAAACACGTAACTCGGATTCGACAAAACAAATTATTTTTCCTTTGTTTTGTGGTCGGCCGAATGGTCTAGGAGGGAGAGGGGAGGAGTTTTGTTTTGGTGTTACGAAAAAATGTTAAGAATAAGAAAAGTGTTTATTATTAAATAGAACTGGTCATTGTAAAGTTTATGGTTTAGATAGTAATTATATTGTAATAATGTCTATCTTGATCAAACCTAAGTAATATTGACCAATGTTTGACTACAGTAGGAAAAAATAGATAGGTAAGTCAATAAGTATAAAAACTCATCTAGTAGGGGTATTTATATAAGTCTCTTTACATTTTATAATCACTTCTCTAAACCTCCCTTTTATTTTTCCTTTGAATAAAAACTTTGAAAATGATGAAAATATGTCTCTAGCTCCTCTCTTTTATTCTTATAACTTTCGTATGATACTATAGTGCAAACACGACATATAACTAGTGGTATCTTTTGCCGAGTGAGATCTAGTTTGTGTTTTCGTGCATCAAAACAAGCTTAATTGTGTGATTTTTCAATCGTAGAGCTTTCAAAACTAAGATAACGAGTGACTTTCGTATAATTTGGATATTAGATTTACTATTTGACTTGATTTTGATACTAAAACGCCATTGATAACTTTCAAAAATGTCAAATTGTGGATTTAATAACTAGTATACGAAAATTATTCGTTTAGAGTTGATTTTGATCAAAAATAATTGAATTTGATAGCTTTCGTAATGATGAATACTAGTTTTGGCAACTATTTTTGTGCTTAAACTGCTTTTGTAATCTAGAAAACAGGTTTCAAAAACTGTTTTTAGTCATTTGATAACTTTCGTAATCTAGAAATCAGGTTTTGGTAACTGTTTTAGGCGGGAATTAGCTTTCGTATAATAGTTTTTGAGCTTTCATATCTTAGTTGAGCTTTCGGTAACTGTTATTCGTAAGTGATTTTAGCTTTCAGAAATCAGATTTAGCTTTCGGAAACCAGATTTAGCTTTTGTAAAACTGTTAATTAGCTTTCGGAATATAGAACTTAGCAAATTTGAAAAGATAACATTGATATTATCACTATAAACTGCATAAAAATCAAATTGATAAGGTTCTTATTAGTTTCGTAGCAAAGAATTTACGAAAATAGAGGTTTCTTGATTTTTACGAAAGTAAAGGAAAATTGGAATTTACGAAAGGTGGTTTCAAATATTGGAGCTTTCTGTAACCGTCTGGTTTCGTATCCTGTGGAGCTTTCGTATTATGTGGTTTTGTAATTGGGGTTTCGTATCAAGAACTTGGTCTTAGTTTCGTATTTCAAAGGTTTCATAACACATGTTTCATACAGAAGGTTTTGTAACAAGGTTTCATAACTGAGGTTTCATATTTCAGAGGTTTCGTAATTCCAAAGGTTTCGTAAAAGAGGCTTCGTATTACAGAATTGACACAGTTTCATAACATTGAAGTTTTGTAAGACTTGGTTTTGTAAACAGAGGTTTCGTAACACAGCTTTCCTAATTGAAGGTTTCGTAATTCAGTTTTTGACTTTGAAGGTTTCATATCTCAGTTTCAGAGGTTTCGGAACATAGTCTTTGAGGTTTCATAACACAGTTTCAGAGGTTTCAGATCTTACTTTCGGAAATTGAGATTTCGTATAAAGGCTTCTTGTTACTTAGACTTTGTGAACAAGTCAAGCTTTCGTATTCTCAAGATTTTGTATTAGTGCTATAGTAATACAAGCTTCATTGTTAGTGCTCTTTGATATCACGATTGCAGGACTTTATCTCTAAAACGATTCTATTTTTCATTGTATTAATTGATTGATTCACATCATGTCTACTTTAAATCAACAAACTCTTTGTAGAATATATGTTATCTATTCACACAAACACTATTAAACAAGAATCTTAGAGAGGGAAAGAGTGGTTGGACACTTCTAGAGAGAGAAACAAAAGAGTGAATAATGTTATTATGAAATGACCAACACCCTCTCCATGGAAGCAGAGGGCTTATATAGTTGTTACAATGGGGTGTCCATGGGCTTGTCTACCATGGGCTTGGCCCGGTTAGTTTACATTTAAACATACGTTTAACTACGAGCTACAAAATACATTTTAGGAGTGACCGAGACTTTTTCATATTTATAACAATCTCCCCCTAAGGGAGGTCACTCCATTTTACAAAAACTTAAGCTCAACATTCTATGAATGACTTTAATCTTGCTCGTAGTCTTGAACTTTGTCTTTATCTTGTGAAACATGTAGTGATCTTTAGACTTTAGGCTTGAGCTTGTTCCTTTAGCTTGACTTGCATGTGATCTTGAGCTTCTTGAGATCATCAGCCAAACATAATCTCTTCATCATCTTGTGATCTTTTGCCTTCTTGTGAACTTGTGACCTTTGGACCAACATGCTCATACCTTTCTTCATCTTGAAAGCTTGTATAACCATCTTTCTTGAAATTCTTTAACTTTAACACTTTGTGACTCCAAGGAAGACATCGAGTATCAGAGTAGCGTAAGTCTTTTAAAACATGTACTTGAGCTTTTATAATGTCTTTACATATGTTGGTTGAGTATGAGCATGTGGCTATGGATCTGACTCGTCTTAGACTAGTTGCTGCCACCATTGGGAATACCTGCAGGTTTAGGTTAGTGATAATCAACAGATATAGACGAAAGAGTCTTTGTCACTTCAACGAATATGGTTGCAACAACCACAGTTCCCCGTTAATCAGTATAAATAGTGCATGTGATCAGGTAGAATTCAAAAGAATCTCCTTGACAGGGTTTCGCAGCTGCACTAGCCATTCTCATTACCGGAGCATCTCAAAGCAAACAACACAGTAAGAGTGAACCGGTAAGTTACTATCTTTCCAATTAAGTCATTAATTCGTGTTCATCCTTCCCATTCCCAGATACCCTTGTAAGGCTGACCATGAGATAAATCTCTTAGAACAATAAAGTTCTTACAGATCTAATAAAATTGGTTTGAAAATCAATCGACGTGTCAATAATAAAGTGTTTTGTGACACATCGAGAGTTTTTGATAATTCAAAAATCTGTTAACCATCAATTCATAAGCTGGACCGAATCGATATCCAGTATCACAAGTTTAATCCATGCAGGATCTCACAAGTCACCTGCCGCAGTGCTTGTTTGATATTGGCACTGGTCGGATTTCCATCATCACTGTGAAAACTGTGAAGTATCACTCTGATGTTCTGGCAAGATCACAAGGATAAGGCGTATGATTCTTAAGATATTTCTTGATTTCACAGTATATGAATAACAAGTATATTTGTCACACCCCTAAATAGGGCCTGGATGGAACACGTGTCTGAGGGCGTGACGTCATAATATACATCACACAACGCAAGAGAGAACGACCACTAATAGACGTTTTGAAAATCATAACTCGTTGCATTATTTAAAAATAGATAAGTTTTACATGATTTAAAAGAAATTAAACATTTGCGGAAGCGTAAGTAAAATGTAGCTGAAGCATAATTTGGTTTTCAAAAGACAACGAGTATGAATGAGAAATAAAGTCTTGGTAAATGGTATCATATTGCAATTAGACTCCACATAGCACGTCAAGAAGTCCAAAACTAAACACCTAAGAAAAACACGCTAAAACGAACAACATAAAGTTGGTGAATTCAAAGGTTTAAGTAAAACATTTATGAGGATAAAAATGTTTAGTGAATACTGCTTCACTCGTAGTATTATATAAACATTTAGTAATTAGAAACGTTCAACAAAAGTAATGTGGACCACAAGTTATAAAACGCATGTGACAGTTATAACAGATACAACTTCACAAAAAGGGGTATTTACGTTGCACTAAGCTCATGACACCGAGGCTAAATGTAATGGAAGCATGCATAATGCTTAATAAACTTGCACTGACGGGTGCCATCATGGCGCTTCATCTTATCACTCAACATGGTATACGTCCGTTGGCCTGTACAGTCCATCAAGTACCCGACCAATAAGAATTACCAAACCTGGTCGGGGATGATCAGTCCCAAAAGATCTATTTACAACACTCACGCTCACTTACCAATCCAATTAATCATAAATAACTAACGGTTCATGATAACTCTGGCATACAAGTTTTAATACTACTTAGGCAACACGTAAACAGGGAAATTCTCACGTAAAGTACTTGTGTCCAAAGTAAAAGTAACCAACGTATTTCCAAAAGAAAGGCTTTAAGTAATTGCATCCATAAGTAAAACAAAGTGTGATATCAATCATGTAACCGAGTTTGCAAACGAACATTTATAAAAGTTTGAAATGATTAGAGTAAACAAGTTTGTAAACGAGCATGTTCACACCCCAAAAGTTATAAGGTAAATATAAAACAAGTAAAACGTGGGGCTATGAACTCACCTCGATGTTGCAGAACAATTAGCAGAAATGCAAATAATAAGCACATCACAAACGAAAAACAAAACGGCTCGACCAAGAAGTTGCGGCTTAACTTAACGGCTATGTCCCACTAGCTTAGGATAATGTATTTGGGTTTTCTGATGGATGATTACATCAACGGGACACGTTGATAAAGATTTGGATTTTCAAGTTGTAATAGTTTGGTGGTTGGTTAAATAAATAAACCGAAAGGTAAAAACAAAGTATGTAATATATTCCGTATATATTACATATGAAAGACAAGAAATATATATAATACGTGGCGAGTATTATATATAAGAAAAAGGAAGACGAGAAGGATAAATATTCAAAGTATATAATATTTCGCAAGTATTTTATAAGAAACGTGGGAAAAATAATTGTAACAATATAATTCGACACGTTTTCGAAAATCACCAATTAAATTAATAAAAACATTCTTGCATAAAAGTAAACGCACGTTTTAAAGTTATGAATTAAGTAAACGATGTTTTTAAAGTTTCTACAAAAATTATGGTTTATCTTTTAGTAGGGATTTATAAAATAATATTTTATAAATTAGTATTTCGTTTCCTTTTTAGTTAAAAGGGTCGTCTCATTTGTAAAAATGTAGTTTTTGTTTGTTGTCGAGTTATTGTATAATTACAAATTAAAAATCTTAAGACTATATCTCGTTCTTTTATCGATTTTTCTAAGATAATAGAAATTTATAAATTTTTATAAATTTCGGCATGACCTATTCGTTTATACGACGTTTCTCATTTTTACAAAACTCAATGTTTTCCCCTTTTAATCAATCCATGTTGCAAATACTCGCGTGTTTTAATATATATATATCTAGACAAGATCGAATAAGAAACAAAAATAAATAAAACCAAACACACCCCTTATTGGCCTTGCTGTCCCAAACGCACCCTTAGGGGTTGTTAAACAGCGAACCAAACACCCCATTTGGCTGTTAAACGCAGATCCAAACACCCCTATATGGGCACTGCTGCAAAACACAATTCCAAATGCCCCTTTGGGCAGTTAACCATAAAAACAAACACACCCTTATGGGCTGTCAACCATCAATCCAAACGCACCCTATGTGGCTGTTAAAACGCAAAACAAACACCCTCGAAAACTAGATCAAGCAAAAAGTAAGAAAGAAAAAAAAGATAAACTTAAACCACACAAAATTATTATTAGTTTTTACAAAATAAAAGTAACCATCCAAACTCGAAAAAGAGAGGTAAAGGTGGTGGTGGTTTCGGTTGGCGGCTGAGCCGCGGCTGGTGGTGCGGCGGTGAAGGTGGGGTGGAGATGGCGAGGTGGTAAGGTGGTTACAACCGTGGAGGTGGAGGTGCGTTTTAGATGGAGGTGACGAGGTGGTTGTGGGGGAGATGATGTGGTGAAGGTGGCGGCGGTGAGATGGGAAGATGGTGACGAGGGTGATAGTGGCGTGGTGGTGTGGCAGTGGGGGTGATGGCGTACGGTGGTGGGGATGACGATGGTGGCCGACGGTGACGGTTGGTTGAAATCTGGCCGGAGCGACGCCAGATATTTTAAAGGGGAGGGAGGAGAGTATATGTGTGTGCTAGGGTTATAATAAAATGAGGTGAAACCCTAATGGGTTGGGTATTTATACTTGGAAGTTAGAAAATAAAGTGCAAGGTGTATAATAGTTGAGGGGGGTTTCGGGTAAATATAACTACAGGGACCGAAAGTGTAATCTTTTGTAAAATAACAGATCGGGACTCGTTTAGGCTAGTTAGCGATTGATTCAAAATACGAATATTACGTCGTTGCGTTCAAAATGATTTTTCTATGAAAAGTGAGTATTTATACGACTAGTATTTTATAAATGTTTTTATAAAATATATTTAAAATGTTTATTATTACCTTTTTGTAGTCATCGGGTATCACGAGCAAGCGTTGTCCGTAAAATTAAAACTTTGACTCGAATATTCGTGTTTTTAACAAACATTTTTGAATAAAATGTAAAATAATTTATTAAATATATGATAATTAAATATAATTTAATTATTTTCGCGTCGGTACGCGTTGTGTGCAGTTTTCACAATTTGCAAGATATTTTCTCGTTTTCGTTTCAAATAAGTTTGAAAAATAAATTTGTGAATGAGAGATAAGTAATAATAAATATGATTTATTATTTAAATACATTTTAAAAAATTACCGTTTACGCGATAATCGTTTTTATGTGCCAATAAAAGGTCAAGCAGTCAAAAAGTGAAGTCGGACCCAAAAAGTCAAAGGGTAAAATAGTCATCTAAAGTTCTGAAAAGTACCGGTTGTTACAATATTTCGGATTAGTTTCCTAATGAGATTTATGGATGATCTCTTTTTTGGCTCTAGACTCGATAGTGCATTTTGGTTTTAGTAATTAGAGGCTGAAGCAGACTGCCACCTTTTCAATACCAACTAACTCGGAGTAAGAGAGTTGATAGAAATGTGTTTAATCTTCGTGAGAAATGAAACAAGGGTCTTTTGAGAGACCTTGAGTGGCTAGGGAGGGTTGTGTTTTGCATCGTTGGGTTCATGATGTCTATCTTCAATACCAGACAACATCTTAGTGTTTCTGATAGTATATGTATTGGCCCGGTTTCTGCTTAAGCGTATGGAGGGTTTTTTTCTTTACACCCTTATCCTTGCATTTCTTTTTCATTCTTCAACCCCTTCAATGCTTACTAATACTTCATCACTAACACCTTGTTGGGTTTGTTCTAGTGTTAGCTCTGTCTTAGTCTGTATTATTCCCTTACTCACTTTTACTCCTTTTGTATCATACCTAAGGAATTCTGTTCTATCTAATGGAATGTCCCTAGGTAGATCCCTCTGGTTCCGGCTAGATCATAGGAACGAATACCTATACTTAACCACCTTATAACTCCGATAAAAATAAGTACATGGTCAGTCTTTGGGTATTGTTCTCATTGCCTTAAAACCATTTGGAAAACTCAATCAAGGCACTTGTGATATTATATCAAAACATTTGTACCTCGATAGTTTTAATTTTCAAAAATAGACTCGATAGTGCATTTTGGTGTTAGTAATTAGAGGCTGAAGCAGACTGCCACCTTTTTAATACCCACCTCGGAGTGAGAAGAGTTGATAGAAATGTGTTTCAATCTTCGTGAGAAATGAACAAGTGGCTTTTTGAAGACCTTGTGTGGCTAGGAGGGCTGTGATTTGCACGCTGGGTCAACGATTCTATCTTCAATACCAGACAACATCTTAGTGTTTCTGATAGCATATGTATTGGCCCGGTTTCTGCCTAAGTGTATGGAGGGCTTCATTCTTTACACCCTTATTCTTGCATTTCTTTTTCATTCTTTAACCCCTTCAATGCTTACTAATACTTCATCACTAACACCTTGTTGGGTTTGTTCCAGTGTTAGCTCTGTCTTAGTCTGTATTATTCCCTTACTCACTTTTACTCCTTTTGTATCATACCTAAGGACTTCTATTCTATCTAATGGAATGTCCCTAGGTAGATCCCTCTGGTTTCGGCTGGATCATAAGAACGAATACCTATACTTAACTACCTTATAACTCCGATAAAAGTAAGTACATGGTCGGTCTTTGGGTATTGTTCTCATTGCCTTAAAACCATTTGGAAAACTTAATCAAGGTACTTGTGATATTATATCAAAACATTTGTACCTCGATAGTTTTAATTTTCAAAAATGTTCCCCTCAACACATGCATCGATAACCAAAATTGTTTAGCATGGTGAGGGAGGAGATCATACTTGAGTCTTTACTGATCACATATTACAAGTTGTATATTTTAATCACATTTTCTCCCTTTATCAAAAATGTTAAATCATTTTGGATATCAATTGATTCAAATACGTTTGAAAACTGTTTAGGGAGAAAAATGTTCTGATTATTAGCAAGCCTTATTAGAAACATTTAATGCTCCCCCTCAATATATGAGGGATATATATATATATATATATATATAAATAATAATATAAAATTATATAATATATAATATATATATATAAATATAGTATATATATTATATATAAGAGAAGAAGAAGAGATAATATATAGTGGTTGATACAACAATTTGAAAGATTTGGAATTTACTAAAAATTCTTGAAAAATTGTACTCAAACACTGTATATATTGGCCTATTTTACTAGTCTACACTACATATATTACATATTCACAAGATAAAGAACGAAACTGAACCTCAATATTAGCATGACAAAATGAAAACGTTAGATTGTCCGCATACGCAGTTTGTAGTCTGTCTCTTTTGTCCTCCCACCAACACAGCATTTCAAGCTTCTCTTGAACCGTCTTTCCAATAAGAGGTTGTCAATCATTTATACTATTTCATCAGTCCGTTTTTGATCTTTCTTTGTCCAAGCTCTCTTTGGCATTACTTCAACTTTCTTTTCAATTTTTAAAAGTCTTTACTCAAACTTCGAGGACTAGTCAGATTCAGATACCTTTGTAACTTGAACTTGTGTGGTTGGTGGTGTCGGTGTTGATGTTGTCTTTTCAGTAACCATTGAGATAACATTATCAACGAGTGGAGTTCTTTGGACAGTTGGGTTATAGTTGCTAACTTAGGTTCTAATCCCTAAATTTTTTCACTCTAAACCCTAAAGGATAAAACAAATAACATCTGAAGCCCATTTGAGTTAAAGTTACATTAAATCCACTTTAATACATGATTCGTTATTGTCAAGACCTTTTCCTGTTTATTCCTTGATTGTTTTGAAGAAACATTTTGAAAAGATTATTTGATAACACTTTCTCCCCCTCAAATAATGACCCGTTTTCTATTGAAAGTGTTGTAGTCATTATTTGAGTGGTCGAATTATCTTTGAAAAAATATCTTTTTCTGATGAGAAACTGAGATGACAAATTTGTTTTGAAATACAACAGCAACAAAAATAAGATTTCTCTTATTTTGAAAAATAACTGCGCTGACACGTACACTTATTTTATAGAAAGCCCGGGTTGTGTAGCAAAGTATACACAAGCCTTTACATGATCATAAAGTAGATCATGCCTGAGAATTTAATTTCTGTTGTGAGGTCAAGTTATTTTTTTGGCAATATACTTGCCTTTAAAATTAAAACGGGTTGCAGTCTAAAATAACTACAAGTCAATGACATGTTTTGAAAACATTTGAAACTTTTGTTCGAACTTTATTTACAGCTCTGTGTCATTATTAAATGACATTTCTAAAGCTATAAATATTATCGATTACAAAATACATGTCATGGAAATATATTTTTGGTATTTCTTATTTTATGTTTTTGTATTTTCTTTTTCGTGGTTTTATAATTTTCTATTTTCTTTTTCATAAAGTCTATTCCAAAAATAATGAAAAATCTTTTTGAGTTTTATATTTTTATATATATACATAAGATACATGAAGAAGTGCCACCATCACTCTTCATTCTCTTCTGCCATACTCTTAAGTGTTTCTGGAGACACACTTCTCATCCCAAGCTTATTGATTAGGAATTTGAATCTTTCCCTTGGAAACGTTTTGGTGAAGATGTCTGCCAACTGATACTCAGTCCGGACGAAGTAAAGTTCAACCACACCATTTTCGACTTGTTCTTTGATAAAGTGATATCGGACGTCTATATGCTTCGATCTTGAATGTTGGACGTTGTTATAGCAGAGAGAAATAGCACTTTTGTTATCACAGTATAAAGGAATTTTATTGAATTCAAATCCATAATCTGTCAGTTGTTATCTCATCCAGAGGATTTGAGCATAACATCCAGATAAAGAAATGTATTCTGCCTCTGTACTAGAGATAGCAGTGCTTTTCTACTTCTTTGAGGACCAACTGACAAGTCTGTCTCCTAAGAACTGGGCACTACCAGAAGTACTTCTTCGAGTGTCTTGACACCTGGCGTGATCAGCATCTGCATAAGCGGTTAGTGCAATGTTGGTATCTTTCGAGTACCAAAAGCCCATATTAGTGGTACCTTTCAGGTATCGAAAGATCCATTTTACGGCATGCAAGTACTTTTTGGTAGGTCGTGCCTGATACCGGGCACACATGCAAACTAAAAATCCGAGATCAGGTCGACTGGATGTAAGATACATAAGGGAGCCGATCATTCCACGGTAATGTGTAGGATCAACTTTTTCCCCTATAGATCTTCATCCAGTTTGGTTCTATCCACCATAGGGGTGTCAACTGAGTCACTAGAATCCATACCATATTTCTTAAGAATTTCATTAACATATTTTGTTTGGTCTATAAAGATGCTTCTGGGACTTTGAGAAATTTGAAGTCTAAGAAAAAAATGACATTTTGCCCATCATTGATATCTTAAACTTAGAACTCATTATATCAGCAAATTTATCACATAAACTAGGATCAGTAGATGAAAAGATTATATCATCGACATAAATTTGTACTATGAGTATGTCTTTTCCTTCTTTCCTTGTGAATAATGTGGGGTCGACAACACATTTTGAGAACTTTTGTGATAGTAAAAAGTTTGACAACATATCATACCACGTACGTGAAGCCTGCTTCAACCCATATAGAGCTTTCTTTAGCTTGTATACGTGGTGAGGACTGTCTTGATCTACGAAGCCCTCCGGTTGACTAACATAGACTTCTTCACGTAGCTCGCCATTTAAGAATGTTGTTTTGACATCCATCTGGTAGATAATCATGTTCTCATTGACGGCATTTGCGATGAAGATTCTGATTGATTCTATGCGAGCCACAGGTGCAAAAGAATCTTAAAAATCTATTCCTTCTTCTTACGATATCCCTTAGCTACGAGCCTCGTCTTGTTTTTTAGTACCCCTCCAAATTCGTCTTGCTTAACATTGAAGATCCACTTTAGTTTAATTATCATGACTAAATCTGGACAAGGTATGAGATCCTAAACATCCAGTCATTCAAACTCGTAAATTGCATCTCATTAATCCAAGAAGATTCCAATAAAGTTTCTTTAAAGTTCTTGGGTTCGACAGAGGTGAAAAAGGCATCAAAGAAACACCACATGGCATTTGTTTATAGCTATTTTCGAGTTGAGACATGCCGAGAAGGATTGTCGATCACATTTTCTAAAGGATGGTTCTTCTCCATTTGCTGATATGGTCAAAAGGTGGGTTTGTTGGTTACACTATTGACGATGATTCTTGAGAATTTGGTTCTGAAGTGAGAATATCAAGAAATGGATCATCATCAAACGGTGCTTGCTGTATCTATTCTTCAACACCTTTAAAAATGACTGGAGATTGTGTTTCTTGTATTGTTGATGAAGTACTAGTAGATGGTGCATCTTGATCAATGAAAGTTGATGAAGGTGAACCTGTCGGATCAACAGGTCTTGGAGCAGCAACTGCAAGAACTGGAGAAAACACTTGGTGGAGGATTAAAGTACTCATCAAACATTGGTTGGAACATCAAATCCCAATCATTCTTTTTTGGTAGAACATAAGGTGTTGAGGGAGGAGGATTTTGCACGAGTCTTGAATTGATTATTCCAGGAGTCATTTCATAAAGTGCGGGTCCTGAACTGCTTTATTCAGAAGCCATTAATGTCAGCTCATCAAAGTCAACATGGTTAGTCTCCATAATCTGACGGGTCCGTCTATTGTAGATTCGGTAAGCCATCTTTGCTGGAGCATAGCCAATGAAAATGCCAATATCTACTTTGGGTTTCAGCTTACCCAAATCTTCACTGTCATTGGTTGGGTGACATAAAGCACCAAAGACATAAAGATATTTAAGGTTGGGGTATATGTCATGTAAATGTTCATATGGTGTTTTGTTGTGACGTTTACGAATCAATGACCGGTTTTGGGTATAACAAGTTGTTGCAACTGCTTTTGCCCACAAATATAGCGGAGCCTTTGAAAAAAACAGCATTGTACATGCAACTTCCACTAAAGTTCGGTTTCATCTTTCAACAACGCCGTTCTATTGTGGAGTACGTGCAACTGAATTTTGGTGTGATATCCCGACATATTCATAGTAGGACATCAAGGTCTGGTTGACAAACTCTGTTCCATTATCTAAGCGAATGTTTCTTACAGAAGTATTAAGACGAACTTGTATCATTTTTAGAAATTTAATTACAAACTCAGGAGTTTCATCCTTTGATCGTAAAGTTTCACCTAAGTGAACCATGAGTAATCATCAATAATAACCAAAATGTACTTCTTTCCATTGATACTTTCAATTCTCATTAGACCGCAAAGATCTATATGCAACAGATATAGCTTTTCTTGAATGGAGTCTTCATATTTTGGTTTATGAGTGTGCTTCTTGCTTTTCTCGAGTGAGCACGCAGAGCACAAATGGTCTTTTTCATACTTCAATTTAGGTAGGCCTCTGACCAATCCTTGTTTGGCAAGGTCATTAATTGTTGTAAAGTTCAAATAAGATAACCTTCGATGCCATAACCAGGACTTGGTTTTGAAGCTTTAGATAAGAGACAGATGGGAGAGGATCGTAGCATGTCATCTAATGAGAGTGTGTACAAGTTAGTGTCTTTGGAGACTGTGAGTAGATCAACACCTTCTAAATTGCGAACAAAGTAAGTGTGTTTCCAGAATGCTACTTCAAGATCAGAGTCACAAAATTAACCCACTGAGAATAAATTATGACCAGGTCCATCCACATAATAAACCCTGGAGATTATGACATTCCTAATTTGATAGTCACCATACCCCATAATCTTTGCAATTTGATCATTACCAAATCTGACGGTACCAAGAAATTTTTCTACAAAGTTGATGAGCTGAGAGCGATGTTCGGTCATATGCTTGGAGCATCTCGAGTCCAAGTACCAGAGGACGATTTGGATGACCTGCAATGGACACGAGAGGAAGATGGAGAATTTAAAATAGTGGATCCGTAATTTTTGTTGGGTTCCAAGATGTTAGAAGGCCTAGGTCTTAAGATAGGTTCATCACTGAAACTTATAAATTTTGCAACTTTGGTTCTCATACGGTATACCTTAATTTCTAGATTATGAGTAAGTACATGTGTTTAATTGGTTTCCTTAGGAGGCACTATGGGATTGGAAGTGATTCTGGTCATAGGGAACTTTGTTTCATTTATGTCTAGCCTGTAGGTAACCACCTATGTCCAACACTAGTAAATGTTATGCTAGTAGGTTTCCATTCCATCTTTTTGCTCTTACCAGACTTAGATTTAACACGCTTATTCACATCATTTATATAAGCAACAACACATTTATCATGATTAACAGAAAATAAAAAACCATTGCATGTAGAATATATAAACTTAGAATTCGCATCTTTTACAACATGTTTATAATTTGCATTACACATAGACACATGATTCCTTTGATTTGAACTAGACATAACTTTCCTACGGTGAACTTCTACGGTCTTATGCTTCTTGTTACTACTTGCTGCTGGCGTGATCCTATTTTTCCTTGTATTGTTCTTAGACTGTGATCCGCAAGCGCTAGTAGAAGGAATTACTCCTATAGAAGACAACAAAGTTTTGTTAGTGGTCTGTTTGGTCTGTAATGTTGCCTGTGTTTGTGTTTTACGTGTTGATTCCTTAGGTTCCTGAGACTTAACTTTTCTGGTTTTGTTCATTGGTGTGACATAAACCAATTCCTTTCTTTTGACATGGGAACTGGTACATGTCTCAGAAACATAAACTAACAATTCCTAAACGCGTATGGTAAACTTACTAGCATAGTCTAAGTAAGGATCACTAGGATTCAGTTTCCTAGCTTAATCTACAATCCCATGTAGTGTGTCAGTGTGTTCCATAGTTTTCTTAAAATAGTCCTCATGTGCTTCCCTATGGTTCTTAAGTTTGGAAGAAAGAGGTTCTATGTCTAACTTGAACATTCCTGGAGCAATCACACATGCATTATTTACAGGTTCATTATTATCAAACACATTTTTGCCTTTTAATGTTGCAATGTGTTCTCTCAACTTGCTTATAGCTGAGTTTTGCATGTAGCTGAGTTTTCAGATTGTTTATTATAGAAAATTCATTTAATGCATGAGCATTTGAATTATCACTATATTTGTTATGTTGTAAACCTTCATTGTTCTTTTGTAGTTTTAATTTAAGAGAAATGCAATGGCTCTAAAGATTTGAGCAAATTTTTGAAAGTTCATGCATCTTTGAAAGCTCAGCTTCAAGTGTTAGATTTCGGTTATACTCCTCACACCAGCTCTTTCTCATACTTTCACACTTATCAGTGACTTTTAAAGAATTTATAGCAGTATGCACAAGATCTTGAGATATGATTAGTTCCAAGAGTCGATCATTTTCAAGAAGAAGTTCTTTCTTTTGAATTTCAAAACATTTATTGTCTACAGAACACTATTCAACGGCAGCTTCCATTTGGTGAAAAACCGTTTTCACTTCATTAAGTTCATTGTGAAGACCATTGTCAAAATCCTTTAATGATTCCCTTAAAGAATTTAAAAATGGAATTACTTGTGTTATGAAAACCTCTTTGGTGTGTTCAAAACCCCATGTACCCTCAGTTATTGCTGAAGCTCTGGTTCATTCTTTCACCACCTTGTCAAATTTGGCAAGATGATTTTTTAGTTTTTAAAAACTTTTATTTACCAAACTAACTGTTGGAAGTTCACTAGGAACCTCTATTTTAACTGGTGTAGGTGAAACAACAAGTTGTTCAGAAATAGGGTTTGAAATCGGTAACCAGAAAGCTTGTTCTGCAGACAATTTTTTTATGAAACAAAATATTTTCCAAAATGCTCAGATAATTTATTCAATTTAGAATAATTAATTGGAGAAATATCAACTTTTTCTCTTTTTGAAATTGGATCATTTTGTTTTGCAATCATTTTTGATCGACTCTCGTCAGCTAAGATCAATGTCTCTTCAAAATCAACCACAAAAATCACATCATGTTTCTTATATATCACAATACCATCATACAACGTTGTCTTAATCCGCTGAGCTTTCTTGAGATAAAAAGGATTTTGATACCCAAGAGCTTGTTTATGAGTGTCATCATAGAAAACTTGTGGTTTCGTTAACATATGCATTGTTTGCGCAGATTGACCCACTTTGTAAACAATATTTTCCAATTTTTTCTTTTGCTTTTCTAAATCAATTGCCTCTTCAATGTATTTATCTTCCTTTTACTTGGTTTGTTTTTTCAAAACATCAATGGTTGTCATTAAAGATTTATTTTCTTTGACGTTTTTAGAAAGACTAAATTTCAGTGTGTCAGTCTCTTTTTGAAAAGCAACAAACTTTGCATTCTTGTTAAGAATCATATCATTCATTTGTGAATCAATATATTTTTCACGATCGTTTAAGACAACCTTTTGTCTGTCTTCAAAAATTCTTACCCTTTCCTTATATCTTTCTAGCTCAGCGGTTAAAGACTCTTGCACAATCTTATTTTTAATATTCTTAGCATTACATTTAGCAACTTTATTAGTTATCTCATCAAAGACCGACATTATGACAACATTTTGTTGTACATTTGAAGTAGTATCTTGAACAGCTGCACTTCACTCTCTTTCAAATATTAATCATATAAGATGATATTGATATCACTTGTAATTTCAATATCTGAAGCGAGATCGAAATCGTCTTGTTCAAAATAATACATCTCTTAAACACAGTTATCATGTATAAAATTATCTTGATTAGTGTCTGAGATTGGTACCTCAAAGATAACATCTGAGTTATAACTGGAGAGATTAGCCATGAGAACTGCCTTGGCACTTGGTACTTCATCACAGTCTGAGTCGAAAGCATCAAGATCATCAGTCTGGAAAGTAGCATTGTGTGTCATAGTTGTTTGAGTATCTTGGCTTTCTGCAACCCCTGGATCTGCTAAGAATGCTAACTGCTCCTTATCTAACACCTGACCAGATTCCTGTGCTTGAACTAGCAGTATTTTCTCCTTGAACCATGTTGTGTTCCTTGGCCTCTTTGGCTAAGTGCATTGCCTTTTCATATGCCTTTCTCCTTGACAATTGTAACACCTGACAACCCTTTCTTATACTAATGCATTATTTCCCCTATTTCTGTTTATCATTGAGCTTGTTGCATTGCTCTTAGATCCCATACCAACAAAACTATGAACCTGTCTCCCCTGCACTTGTTGGATTGTAACCCTACCATACTGAATATTAGCTTGGTTTCTTGGATTGGAATATGTTCTAAGTTGGTTGTAGGAAAGCGTGATGCAATTATGGTGCTTAGAAATGACATTGCTTTGTTCAGACTAGCAATTGGGTCATCACCTGGTACAAATGATGGAACCGCAAGACCAGAGTCTAGCTGAGGAAACTCAGCTTGTGGTTGTTGTGAAATTGCAGGAGATTGATAAACATTTTGTATAACTAATGGCTGTTGGGGAATTGTTGGAGGCTGATACTTTTGGTAATGAGAAGGTGCTTCATAAGATTATGAATGTTGTTAAGAGGAATAATACTGTTGAGCAACTGCTGATAACTGTTGTTGATATTGAGTAGGATTATTGGTATGTGTTTAATTACACATACCTTTTTCCTTTAAAAACAAGTTAAAATAACCAAAAACGGACTTAAAATACCAAAAATATGCTTGTTTTGCTAACTGTGTTGTGTAGGAACGGATATCTAAGAACAAATTTGAGCAAACGGCTATATAATCATTATTGGCAATGATATTAGAAGAAATCAAGGGTACGATTGAAGGTGGAGAGCAAGCAAAGGTCTAGAAGCTTCAACCAAAGGCTATAAATAGACCTCCACTGCTCACACACACACCATCTAGATCTAATGGTAGTTTTAAATTTAGGGTAGCTGAAATTTAATTCTTAGACTTAATGTTATTTTTTAATCTTGTAATTTTCCTTTAAAAGTACTGTAAGCAGGTTTTTATTAATGAAATTTAGTTTTTTCTAAATATCTCCAAGTCCCCTTTTTTCATAGACTCACTAATAAGCAAGTAGCCTAAATAAGCTAGTAGCTCATTTTAAAGCTCGTTCAGTCTAAAAAGCTGAAATAGAGCTAATTTGAATTCAGTATAATCTTACATAAACCTTAAAAATGCAGTTTAAGTCTATCATGGAACTTATTGGATTAAGCTTTGGAAGGGGATCTTAACTTGGAAGAGATCCCAAGGACTTTTACCCTAGCTTATTAATAAGCTAAGGAGCTTGTAGCTGCCTTAATTGGTACCTCTTGTTTAGCTAGAGGTGAATTGTAAGTTTTCTTTTAATGTCTTGCTTTAAATATTAGTTTTATAGCTTTCTAAACTTAGATCTGCTTATTTGCTTATTGATTATGCTTATTAGTGCTTATTTTAGTATAATTTAGCTTAATAATCATAGTAGTTTGTCTGTTTCTAGTTCTCTTAGTTTAAGATCTTAGTCTTTCATATAATTGTCTTAAAAACCTCTAAAAAACCAAAAATATAGTAAAATAGTATAGATCTTAGATTAATGCTTATTTAGTTGTTAAGTTTTGTTAATTAAGTTTGTTTTAAGCTAGTTTTAATCTGGTATTCAGTATTTGTTCATTAGATTTCTCTTAAAGAGTTTTTCTCAAACCTGTCATAGTCTAAAAGGGGTGTTTGGTTTAGTGCACTTTGACTTCTAAAAGTCAATTTTACTTGTGTAATTTTCTTGAGTCAGATAAGTTTTCATTTAAAAATAGTTTTCATTCAGTTTTTAAGAGTTAGGTTTCAAAAATTCAAAAGATATGGCTTATTACCTTTGTTCTAGCACCAGGGGGAATTTTCTCTAAATTTCACTTGTGAAATTTTGATCTAAGCCCTCCAAGGCTTAAATCTTGCTTAAACTTTGTTTATACACTCAATTTGAGAGTGTCTTAGTGCAGGATTTCCCTTAGGAAACCTGCACTCTTGGTTTGTGTTTGTGCAAAGTGCAGCAGCACTAACCAAAAGGTTAGTACTGCTCTCACAAGTTAGTACTGCCATCTTTGGCTTAATTTTTTAGTTAAGTAGAAGTAGGATTTAGGTTTTTAAATTCAAGTTAGAAGTAATTTAGATATAGCTTAATATAGTTTAGGTTTTAGTTTTCATTTTACTGCTTATTTTCTTAACTTATTTTTTGTTGATTTAGCATATTAGAAATTCAAGTGCTTTATTTGTATTAGCTTTACATTATATTTTATCGTCTTTCGAAATATTTGCAAAAGTTAATGTAGTATCTTTTAAATTTTTTTGAGCCTAAAACTGTACTTAATATGTATGTAAAATTATCGATGTTTTAAATTAAAAATGGGGTTTGTATTTGGGGATAAAGAGTTAAAAGGAGTGTTTGGGTTAAGTCTAAAATGGGTCAAAAAGGGAATGACATGGGTTGTGGCCACTTGGCTAACTTTGGCTTAAGACTTTAAGCCCTTGTGAATCTGTTTTTAAAAGTTTTTAAGTTCAAAAAGTACTTTTCAAGTTTTCTCATGGTTGCCTTTATGACTGTTGATTTTAAAAAAAGAGATACAAGTGCTTATTTGTTTAAGCTTTAGTAAACCTAAGTGTAGTGCTAATTTAGGTGTCAATTATGTGCAAGAACCAAGTAGTCAAAGCCTTAGGAATCCTTGTGTTTTATAGCTTTGGTCTGTCAACACATCTTTCAAGTTTTTCAAAAGTCAAAATCACTTATTTCTTTTTGCAAGAAAATCAGCAGCTTTAAATTGGTTTTAGAAGCTTAAAATTTGAGCATAAGCTCACTTTAAGCCATACTTAATCTGTCTTAACTTGATTTTTAATTTTGAGCTTCTTTGACAGCTTATTTTAAGCTGTCAATATAAGCCCCATTGTTTTAGATTATTTGCCCTAGTGCTAGACACCATTTTTAAGCCCACTTATCTAGCTTATTAGTGAACCTCAGCCCAAGCTGTTGGCTTTTCTAAAAAGCCAATAAGCCCTTTTATTAAGCCCCTTATTTTCAAACCTTAGTTTGGCCCCTAGGTAGCTTATTTTTAAGCCTAAAATAGGGACTTGACTGTTTTTACTTAGCATAGTGTAGGATAAAGCTTATTCTTGTTCTAGCTTATTTTGTGCTTTTTAACTGCTGTTTTTGTGTCCTTAGTTGCTTATTAGGTGTGTTAATTACCATAGCTTGCTTATTGTTCACTTTGCTTGCTTATTGTGTGCAAGAAAAAGCCAAGTTCACCCTAGCAGTACTAACTCTCAAGTTAGTACTGCTGAGTGCTTAACCCAAGTTCTGGCTTATTGGGCTTCTTCCCATTGCTTATTTTGTGTTCCTAATAGTCCTTAATGATGGTGTGTTAAGTTGTGTGCTTATTTGTCTTTTTCCATTGCTTATTTTGTGTTAATAGTCCATAAGAAAAAGCCATATTTGCTTTTAAGCTTGTTTAAGTTTTCTGTCTAATTTAAGCCCTTTTCAGCTTATTTAGTTGTAGACTTTAGCTCATAGGTGCTTATTTAAGTTAGGTTAGAAACCTCTTTAAGCTAATTTGTTCAAACTTTAGCTTATTAGTCCAAAAAGTCAAAAAGAGATAGCCACATTAAGCCTTAAGCTTAATTTAAGCTACTGTCCAAGAAAAAGCCCTTTTTCAGCTTATTCATAAGCATTTTCAAAAAGTCGTAGTTATGAAAATTGATAAGCTCAAGGAGCTTATCAAGTTTGTTTGAAAAGTTTTTGTAAAAAAAAAAGGGGGAGATAAGGGGAAACCCGGGTGAGCAAGACTCGAACCCGGGCCTCTACCCTCAATACACCCCCTTTTTATAACACTCCCTTACCGCTGTGCCCTTGGGTCTTTTCTGAAAGACTCTTGGGCACTTAGTTATTTAAGGGGGTTTTAACCCTTTAAGCTATAAGCTGTTTCCAGCTTATTTCGAGCTTATTTATAAGCTCAATTTTGGGTTTCTTATTTTTCGTAGGATAGTTGTAGTGCAAGGTATTTTAGGTAATTTTTTTAGAATTTTTAAAAATAGTTTAATATTTTTTATAATTTAATTTAGTTAAAAGTTTTAAAAATTCATAAAAAATACAAAAATTATCAAAAAAATATTTTTCTTTTTTAGAAAATTTTCTTTAGTCATATATTTCGTAGGAAAAATATAAAAACTTTCGTAGGGTTAATTTTGTAAACTTTTGATTTTTAAAGAACGGGGCTCGGGTACGGTTTTTGTCTTGACTCGTTTTTGGGTCAAACGACCTCCGTTTTCAGTCTAGTCTTTTTCATTCTTCATTATTTGTCCCCTAGAGTAGTTTAGAAGTAAAAATTTATTTGTAGGGTTAATTTTGAAGATTTTAGGTTTTTGACCCCTTGTTCGGGATTCCTGCTCTCGTTTTTCAGCTTAATTTCATAATTTTTAGGTTTTTCTCAATCGTTTTTGTTTTTTATTGTTTAACTTAGCTTTCAACACTCTCAAATCATTTCTCTCATTCAAACTCCAATCTTTCGACTGTACCGATTCTCTAGTCCAGCCTCGTTGGGGATAAACGACCCGGGAACATTCTATACTACTTCTCGGTTTTATTGATTATTGTATTGTTTTTAGATTATATATTTTATTATATATATATTATATATAGTTTAAAAACCTACCAATCAGTCTGGCATTAAGATATATTGTTATCTTTATAGGTTGTTTTGAATTATGTTGATGTAGATACTGATAATCTAGATGTTCGGGACCGTGCTTACATAAATACATCTGTATACTTCCATACACTTTTTTCTCTATGTAATAGACTTCTTCACTGTGGAATGTGAATTGATATTTTTTTAACCCGCTGACCTTTCAGGTGCCTATGCAGCTAACAGAGGTGATATGGAAGCCACTCTTCACATGCTTGATCAACTTGAGGTATAATATACTAAAGTGAACGCAATTTTAGTTTGTACCTTTAAGGCAGCAAAGTGGGTGTGTCGGTCGGGTTAGGTATTTGGTTTAAACGGGTAATTCTAGGTATAGGTCGAAAAAGGTCCAGTCGGGTTTGCTGGCCTGAATTCTATATGTTTCTCATAAAAAAGGCGAGGGTTTGCAAATTAGGACAATCAATACTCGAAACCCGTCTTCATGGAACTTATACCCTTTGTCCATTTTCACCAAAAATGTCAACTTTATTCAACTTTTTAACAAAGAAAAGTGTGTTTCTTGATAAATTTTAAATGTGTCCTTGGAATTTTTACCTATGTGAGGCTCATAGGCGATGAGGACACTACTGCGGTTGTGTGTTTATTATTTTAAACACTACATCTAAACTCATAAAAGGAAGCACATTCAACCAATTTTTGCTTGATTTGAAAGGTTACCGATATTTTGTGATTATAAATCTATAAATATTGTTTCATGTGTAGTTTATTCAATTTTGTTAATCCTGAATTCGTTGCAAGCCTGTTGATTGAATCTATTAAATGTGTTTCAGGGGATTGAGCGCGTGAAGCAAGAACTTGCCATTTGAACCTAACATTGACTTTACATGGGTTGGCTGACATTCTTTAACGATTTCGCACTCTTACTTTCAAGGTTAGGTGTTTTTTAAATATTTGATTTTTTGAATTATTAAAGTAACGAACTCCATTTATATCCAAATAGAGTTCAGATGTCGGTATCGATATGGTTTTAGTAATCCGTTAGTTAGGGTTAATACAACAACTTTAGTTTAGTATCTGCTATTTTAGATTAAGAAACTTCAAGTTACATAAATAAATTTAATATTTGTATCGCTTATATCAAGTTTGCTATGAACAGGTGTTATCGAGGTGTATTTATTTTATTTATAGACTTGGCCTTTTGATATACATGTTAGACAAATCTAATTTCATGATAATAAGTTAGATGGATCCTAGGAAAAGACATATATGCTAGCATTAGAGCAGGTACACATGTTGTGCCTTTTAGACAGATCCATAAACATGGCATCTTCTTAAATTACTTGATTAGTTGGGTGAGCAGAACATGGCTAGACTAATAATCACCAACAATTTTTTACTAATTACATAATGGCTAGAGGATTAACGTGGAATTGAAATCGAAAGTGAGTAACTGGCTGGACAATCAACTTTTAGAGTTCAGCTCAATAAGATCATGAGTGGTCGTCTCATTCAGTTACCATGTTGGAACTTGATTGCGGCTTGATTAACCGATCATAGACACCCTTACCCAGACCATCAACCAGATGTAACAGGTGAAACGATTAAACAAAATAGATGAGAAAAACCTAAAGCAAAGGGGTTTGAAAATTTTGCAGAATCAGCATGCCCTTATTTGCATAGCCTGTCCTGGAATGGGCACTTCTTTATAAGCATCTTTAAGTTGTTTCTTGGTACAAAAATAAGCTGATATATGCAATCCCAAACACCCTACAAACCTATTAGCATATTCTTTTAAAGTTTGAAAGAGATCTCTGGAAAGCGTGTTGATTTGAAAACAAAATTTAAAGTAAATCTTAGATAGTTACTAGAACGATATGGGGTGTTTCGGATAAGCATTTTGAATAATCAGATCGAAAAACTTTGTCGTTTAGACCACTTATGATTATTAAAAAAAGCGTTAGTAGTTTTTGAGAGTTGAAGGAATATAGCTCCATTTTATGCTTAAAATGTGTCTACAATTCTAATTAGGCTTAACATTAAATTTCTCAGTATACAAGTAATTAAAAGGTCTTTTTTATCAATGTCGATGGAGGTTTTAGTCTAATTATATACTTTATATTGTGACCTCTACTTTTCTACCTTATATAGCACTAATTATATGCTTGCAGCTTAGCTTGATGCAACTTGCTGTCATACTTGCAGCTTTAAAATTATAAGTGTTGCTTTTATAGTAGCATTATGTGCATTTTGAAAGGCTCATATACTATCAGAAGTAGGAAAAAGTAGTTTGTTTGATCATAAAAGTCGACTATCATGGGGAAAATGCTAGCCATCATGGTTCTATTGGATATCTAAGCTAATAATATTATTAGTTTAATTAAAAATTTATAAAAAGGTTATTTAATGGATTTTTTTGGGGGTAATGTAGGAAACATTTTCCTTGGTATACAACAAGAACATCATTTGAGAGACCATTATTAAGCGGTGTGGCATATTCACAACAGGTAATGATTGCGGACATGGAAGAATTCAAAAAGCAACATGGCGGGATTATAAAAACAATGGCAACAAGGAACTTTCGCCCCCCCTGATGAGTATGCACCTGTGATTTTCGCTCAAGAAACTGTTGCGTACCAGTGTTATCTAATTGCCTGGTAGTGTCTTGGGTTTACTATTCGAACTTCACATGGCTGCGGTTTTTTTTATTTCTTTCCAGCATTGGTGTTAATTTGTATCCTCTTCTCTATTTGTAACATTTGAGTAAATTTTTATCAATTTGGAATTTTAATGTGGATTCAGCAGTTGCAAATGTGTCGACGAATTCCTCCACTTGTCACACGTCGTTTTGGGTTAGCACTTAGGCATACAACTCAAAGAGGCGATGGGTGTTCAATTTATATTTTGTAAATGGTGTATACATTGTGCATGAAGTGGAGAAAATATGTTTACTGTATCTTTATAACCTGAATGTCACTTACGTGAGTAGCAATTTTTCTTAGCCAAACGTCGTAAAACCTCGCGCTCCGCAGCGAAGCGCGGGTACAAAACCTCGTTAAACCCCTAAACTATTTACTAATATTAAGACTAACTCTAACAATTTACACCTTAGGATTAATATTAGCCTATACTGATACTCGACAACTAATACCAGTGCTGGAACCTCGAACCAAAGACTGACTTCATCAAGGCACTAGTGACAATACCCGCTACTGACCTTAGCTTAGCTTCTGACTCTGTTGATAGTCCTTTTAGCCAAATAGCATCCTGTACTGCCTTTGTAAGTGTCATATATGTCGCTTCAGTTGCCGACAAAACCCCCATGTGTTGCAACTTAGCTTCCTAGCTCACTGCACATCTTTGTATCATAAACCCCTACCTTATGATTGATCTACCCATGGCATAGTCAAAATCCACAAATCCTTGTACGTTTGTCTGTAACCCACGATCAAACCCATCCAACATACCCATATCGGCTGATGCTATGTCAAGTCTTATGCAGACCCCATGATACTCCTGGCCTCCAACCGCATATATATATATATATATATATATATATATATATATATATATATATATGTGTGTGTGTGTGTGTGTGTGTGTGTGTGTGTGTGTGTGTGTGTGTGTGTGTGTGTGTGTATGACCACATACCATTCTTTTCTACATCACAACCCCCTGATAGACTACCCTCTAACGACAGTATGGAGTGTCCCTCCAACAAAGTTTGTACCAACTTTTCGTTGTAAAACATGGACTGCGACCTCTTAGAGTATTCTGACTCCAATCCCTGAAAATCTCCATACCAAGTACATTTTCCTTTGCTTTATCCAGTAAACCCTTGGTAACCCAGAACTCAGCCTTGCATCCGGAAGAAAAAATCATACCATCTATATATAGAGATAGATGTATGAACATACCTGGTAAATACTTCGAGTAATAGCTATTTCTATCGTCACTACTTTTCCTGCAACCGTTGTTGAGCACATATGCATCTGACCGAGCATCCATTTCTTCTTTCAATCCAGTCTTCTACTAGGAAATCACCTCACAAGCAACCGTATCACTCAAAAAGTCAATGACTCATATGCATATATCTTCTCCAATTCAACAACTACAAAAGCAACCTCATTATTATCTTCTTTATACATGTATAGTTCCCGTGTTGAGTATTGCTCCTTATCACGTATGGAATGATAGCCAATAAAATTTGAGTTTGTACTTTCTGTAAACCAACTACCTGACCGACATTCCCCTGAGGTTCCACCTCAAATGTATGATCCCCAGGTGGTTCCACCTTAAACTCATCTCCCTGCAACTCCTGCACTGAACCCGTACCTACACTAGAACCAATGAATGTTTCCTTATATTCCTCACTCTCATTGAAAGCCATATTCCTGTAAAGCACTACCTTTGAAGTAACATCATCTAACCTCCAAAGTTGATAACCGACCATACCT